>APFE030649645.1:535-14149 GCA_000404065.3 Pinus taeda | reverse complement strand
ACAGTTGATTTAATTTCAAGATCTCTGCCTCTGTGAGTATCTTAGCCCCTTGATTGATTAGGTCCAGCAGGGATAGAGGAACCAGTTTTCTTTAGGTTTTGAATTGGACCATATCCCTGATGGCCTGAGGGGTGGTGTAAAATACAACTTCGCCTCGAGGATTCATTACAGCCCTCTGTGTTGGATCATAACAACTAGCACACAAGTAGATGAGGTCAGGTAACTGTTTGACTTGGGGCATCTTAAAAGTTGGGAGGGAGGACTCCCAAATGCCTAGGATATCTGTTCCATCTCTGTGCCTGGCCCTGAATTCATTTAGCAGATGAATGTGGAATGTGCATCTGGATGGGGCGTCTTCTGAGATCTGGTAATCTAAGTCTGCGAAGTCTTTCCAGTCCAGCTCTCTCTGAGGAGCATTCAAGGGAGTAACATTAAGGGCTGCTGATCCTGCAGGGGTATCCATGTCTGCTTCAAGTATTTCTTGAGATGCCGTGTCTGCTAACTGAAACAGTGGAATTTAGAGGGGCAGAAAATAACAGGGTTGCTGTACAGTCAAGTATAACAGTGCTGAGTTTTCTGAGAATGCCTTTATGCAGTGTGACAGACCTCCTTTGACAATTTGGGAGCAATGCAGTGAGTTCACGATTGCACGAACAGGGCAGGGTTTTGACAGTAATTGAAGTTAAAGGAGGTTTCCGCCACAGCGATTCAACCTTAAACGGTTCAACAGAGGTAGGATATAGTTGGATTCCTGGTCGAATTTCAATCTTATGCCTGTTTACGGTGGATTTTACAAGAAATCATGAAAAAACCAGCTTGAGAGAAGACAAAGTGCCAAATACCTGTTTAAACAGTGGCTTGGGATGAAGCAGCAGCTAGGTTAGTGCTCTGAACTCTTGCAAATGGTCGTAGGCTGGCTAGTAGAATGGTCGTCGTGGAATGCATGCAGACAGCGGAGAGGTGCTTTTCCCAGAAAAATGACAAAATTGCGAAAAAACCGTAAAATATGGCTTTATACTTTATTGGCGCGTTTTTTGGATGACGTCAGCATGATGTCAGCATGAGGGACCGGGTTGGATGACGTCAGCAGGACGTCATCGGGTGACGTGGCGGCCCAAGACCGGTCCACAGGGACGATGAGGTGGCGGCCAGGTGGGCGAATGAGGGACGAGGTGGGCGGACGTGGTGATGATTTGCATGACAGCAGGATGGGGACGTGGGCAGGACAGGTGTCGCCATATCGGGACGCCTCCTGCACGGCAAGGAATCTGTCAGAGGGGGCTCCGATGGAGTTTGGATGCGACATCTGTCCCCGCGTGACGTAAGCGTCTGACAGATATCGAAAGGTATCTGTCTGACGTTGGGGGTCTTCCGATATGGATATGAACCGTTGATCTGCGGGCGCGCGATCTGACGATCATCGGGTGATGAACCTGCACGGGCGATAAATCCTGCCCTTGTTAACTGTCGGACGTCGGGTTTTCCCGAAATTGCTGCAAGCCGTAGATCTGGGTAGGCCACCATCGGACGGTCATCGGGAGGATTAGTTGCACGGGCTATAGCAGTGAGTGGGCGGGTTTTAAAAATTATATTTTTTGGCAAGCGCGACCGGCGGGACCCTCCATGTGATAAATGATTTTGAAAGGTTTTTTCATAGTTTTATTTGCAAAAATATTTCGGTCTGCCAACATTAGGAAATGGTGAAACTTGCAGAGTTTATGAAAAATTTGTGTGCAAAAGTTATGAAGGCAGAACTATAGGCACAAGGGTTCCGATGAATTTATACAACAAAAAGGAAAAAACTGGCTCCCGACCTTGGGATAAGGCGGGATAAGTATATTTTCATAATGTTTCCGCCCTTTGATGGTTTTAGGGGATTAAAAGGTTTTCTTCAAGGGTTCTTTTTAGGCAAAAATGGAACTTTTGGGTAGGGAAATGAGTTGAGATGGAGAAAAAGGTGGAACATGGGTTCTTGACCTTAACCAGGTGTTAATTCAATTCCCAGGGAGTGAAGATTATGGCTATAGTGCCAAGGGGGAATATTTACACAATGTGGGATTTATACACCATGGTGTTATAATAGTAGGGATAATGGAGTATAGGGAGCTAAATAGTAGAGTTAGTTGTTAATATGGAGGGAACATATGGATGAGGGCTAGTACAAATAAGTTTTCTTGAAAATATCTTGGAGTCAAGAGTAGATGAAAATGAAAAGAGTTTTACACAAGAAATGTGGCTTTTAAAAGCCATAAGTACCATCACAAAACTTTGAGTTTGTCCTACGAACGAATTTATGAAGGGGTGTTAGTAATGAGTAATATACAAATGGGAAAGGAAGTTAGTCATGCTCCACTATATTGTTTTTTGGACATTGCTTAGCAACTTTGGTTTTTGAAGAAACATCACTTCTGCAACCCCATCTACCTACCCAACTAGCTCACCTAACATTTTTTATTCCTTCTTGGAGGGTGCACTTGGACTTGCAAACCCTTTGTATGCCCTTTTCTTTTTCATTGGCTTTTTTGCTTTCATTTCCTATCTAATACTACCCTTATTCTTTCCAAGGCCCCAGATTAAGCAGTTGGGAACCTTAGTTTCTCTACCTAGCTACTGATCTGCCAAGATTAAACAGTTTGGACAGATTTCTTTCTCTATTCTACAACATAAATTGAAAACATGGCATGATCCAGATTAGGTTGTTGGCTCACCCATAAACTTTTGTGAATCTGCAGGCCTATATACACCTTCTCTTCTCTTGCAAATATGGAACCTTTGTGGCAGCAAAATGGAGCATATTTGGCACTTATATTTGCCAATCATGAAATATGAAACCTATTGGTATAGGTATCCAACAGGTTGTATCTCTTCATTTTGCTGGATAATAGAAAGGAAGGACTAGTTGTTCGAGGTGGATGTAGCCCAAACTGGGTGAATCATGTATATCTGTGTCTCTCTGGTTTTATGTGTTTTTTGTGTTTATATTTATGCAATATTTGATGTGTTCTATTGCTTTGTAATATATAATTTTCTAACTGTTAGGCCCTTATACCAATAGGTGTCATATTTCATGATTGACTTGATGAGCTATGTAATATGTTCATACCTTTCTTGTTTCAAAGGTTTTCCATATTTAAAAAGAAAAAATAAAAAATTTAAAAAAATGTAAAGAGGGTATACCCTAAAAAAAGAATAAAAGCGTAAAAAAAATAAAAGATGGTCAAAAAATGAGACAAAATGAACCCCAACAAAAGAAAGACCAGGAATGTGTGCAAGTCTAAATGCCACTACTGTTTACTTTTGTATAATAAACAATTGTGTGCAATTTGTCACCTGTGCCACAATTTGTGAATAGTAAAATAGTTTAAGCTTGGCTATTTCATTTTTCAATTTCTTGTTGTCGAAATAGAGAATAAATATCTGACCAAACAATGTAATCTTGGTAGATAAGTAGATAAGTAGAGTGAAGAAAATGAGCTCAATAGTTTAATCTGAGCCCTTGGATGTAATAAGTGTAGAGTTAGATATATAACATTATGTAAAAGAAAATAAAGTGAGAAAAGGGTTTGCCAGTCTAAGTGCACCCTAATGAAGAAGTGAAAATGCTAGGATAAAGTAGGTAGGGTAAGTAGATGATGGTTACAGAATAAATGTGTGGTGAATGGTTAATTTTAACGCTTTAATCTTTCATTTTCATCACTTGGATAAAATGCAACTTACATTGGATACAACACATCAAAGAAACAAAGTCAGATTAATTAATTTCCCTATCCATTTTCCCCTTAAGTTTCACTAACTTCCCCTAAGTACTAAAGGCATTTACAAAGTTAAAGGGATTCAGAGCATTTCTCTAACTTTTGGAGGGACTGAACCCTCAGCCCAATAATTTATAAAGTCTAAGTACTTAAACCATTCATAAAAATCATTCAATTCATTTCATAAGCTTTTCCTAAGTAAAATCCTATTTTGCTTAGGATTTTACTTAGGAAAATTACAAATTTTTCCATAAAAAACCCTTGTTTTCACTTTATCCTAAGTTCAAAGGACACACTTTAAATGTTTTTTAGACTTAGCGCTTTTTCATTATGTCATATTAACTACTAACTTATATTATATAAATCCCCTATAACAATCTACCAGCTCCCATATTATTTTAAATTATGTCAATAATCTCGAAATTCTTATATATCTTGCCTTTGGTTAATTATAACTGTAATACGTTTTAATACGGGATTAATTAGTTAATCTGTAACTAATTAAAAACCTTAACCCCCCACAACATCAAAATGGGATTAATTAACCCTCATGGTTAATTAATAACCTCATCAGCCAATCTCGCCACCCCCGATGTGATTAAACAATACTTAATTATATAGGGGCCTGCCAACACTAAACCCCTGCCACTTCATACCCCCCAACCACCATCTGATCATGTCTCCCACATCCGATGGTCACAATGCATATCATAAAGCAGTTTTCTGCACGGTACCTTGCCACGTGTCACTTTTTCTCTGGAATCGTTTGCCCAACACAAAATACCACCCTTCCCCATAAGCAGTGTGATATGAAACCTTTACCGCCTTCCCACAAACAACAAAACATCATGTCATTTTCCCGCTGATGCCACTTGTTCGAAATCCTAAATCCCACCAACTCTGACTTTGTAAATAAAAAAAACAAGTCATTTTCATTGTATTATTCTGAAAACCTGTACGCCCATGCAAAAACATCGAGGTCAACCAATCTGAGCTTCCATCCGCTAACCTGTGCTAAAGTTCACAACCGATGTAGCCCAAATCTTTTAGCAATACCTAGTACCTGCATTTCGTCATCAGCCTCCCAAAGGTAGGTATTTATCCAATTTCCCGAGAAAAACCCTGCAAACACTTGTTTTCCACAGTAAATTTACGAAAAAACCCAAATTCATTATAATTTAGTTCTTGCTTTCATCATTTAAGTCCCCCAAACCTTCAGTTGTGCCCACTTCACAAAGAAAACCCAAGTTCCCCTTTTGAATCCACAAGAACCAGAAATGGAAACCCCAATAGCTTTGAATGTTGCACCAATCAATGCTCCTCATCGAGATTTAGACTATCTACCTCTTGCAGATAAGGACTTCCAGATAAAAGACTTAACCATTGATAAAAATCACCTCAAAGTCTTTTTCCAATGTAGGGATAACTACTTGAATGGCCGTGATATCTTAGGACTGTGGGAATCCAATCTTCTCATATACTTTCTTCCCTCTATCCATGTTTTCCCTAACATAATCCATCATTGCCATGCCAATTATGACCCCAACCATAGAGCAGTTATGTCGTCCAACCAAACGATCCTTTTCCCAATAACTACTGAGTCAATCAATGAAATGTTGCAATTTCACTCATGCCAGGCCCTCACACCCATTTCCATTGGACATTTACTTGAGCAATCAGCTGAATTGTTCTAATCTAAACCTGATCACCTCTGCTAGACCTTTATACTAAAGCAATAGAAAAACAAAGGACCCACCTACTTATCTACATGTTTCCTTCACTGATATAGGTAAAATCATAGTCGATATGATATTTGCAATCATGGGATTCAACACTAATGAGTATGTAGATGAAATAACCCTAGTACTGATGTCTATCTTTACTCCTAGAAAGCCCCCTGCTGTCAAGTATGACTATGCCTCATTCATTTCCGACAAAATTCATGACCAGCTCACAAGACTGGAGAATGAAAGGTTCTTCAAGTTTTCTATCTTTATATATCACCTCATTCTCTACTACCATTCAGACAAATTTCAATTTTATGTCATGAAGCTGGATACTAAGGGTAATCCAAAGTTTGTCATCTTTTGGACCTCCATTTTCCATGAATCTTATGACAACCCTTATTCCTACAATGAGTTTATTGATTAGTTTGTACACCTTGCAACTACCTTGCTAACAGCAGTGTTGGGCTAATTTATTGACTAAATTAACACAAGTATTTAATTATCAATCCGGGTTTATAAAACTTGGAGGCAAATCCACTGTATATGGACATCAGATATAATCAAGTTTAGAAGATATAATTTAAAGATTTAAAGAAGCACATATTACAAATATAAACCTATTTTAACAATTTCTAATTCATTTATGTAATATATGAGGGAAGAGGCTCCTAACTTAGGAGAACCAGGTTGTCCTTCCCTACAATACTACTTTCATGAAGATAAATCTAAGAGCACTAATTAACAATGGTTTATGATGCAGAAGATGTAAAAGAAGAGCCTCCTAACTAAGAAGGTCCAAATTTTCCTTCTTCACAATCCTACTATATCACAATCACCATTGCTTCAAACCAGAAATGCATAAATAACTTCAAATGAGAAATGGAGAATGAAATTCAGCTTTAGTTCAAGATCAAATAGAAGGAGAATTTAACTTAAATTCCTTTGTGTCCCTTCATATGTATATTAGAATTAAACCAATATTCATTCAGCAATCATCACACATCTAAATACATTTGAAACAAAAACTAGTCTATGAAAACTATGAAAATTGAACCAAGAAGTGTACTTAGCTTGGTGTGGGGGCCCTCCACCCTTGCCTTGCACACTTGAAGAAATATCAACTACAACAACTTCAGTAAATCAACCAAGCATGAACAACAAATTGGAATGAAACAAGTTCTTCAAATTAGCTGCCAACTCAAATTATGCAAAAGTTACATACAAATTCCATTCAAAAGCCATCAAAGTCTTGGCTTTAAATAGAGGTTTTATGAAACAAACTGATCTATATTATCTCTAATACTCATATCTACTCATATCCACCTATCTAAGTCGAACTCATCCAATTCATCCCAAGAAATATGGTCAACCCCATAAAATCTCAAAACTTCCCTATTTCCTAGGGATTTTTTGGTGACTAGTCATGTTTGACCAGCCTTGACCAGGCCTAATAAAGCTTGTTTTGGCTGAACCAAGTGGAGTTAGATTAGTCCTAGTTCCAAAATTTTCCATCCATGCATCAAAATCGAGCCCAAGTGTCCTGCAAATATGTCATCCACATAGCTATTACGGGAATTTCTAAGTCAGTCCAAAATTGCACTTGAAATTCAATTTTCATAAAAACTTCTACAAATTGCAAAATTAAAATTAAACACCTGAATATGCATAAAATACATCAAAATGAGATGGATGTGATGGAAAATGGATGGAAAATATAAGGATTAAGTAGGGTTCCCTAAGCAAAAATAGACCAAAACTGAGGGCCAACAAGGAGTTTCACCTCCCAGAATCAGTGATGATATCAAGAAGATCCTCTAGCTCTCTAAACAATACATATTGGGTGACTGGTATCTATACCAGAACCATACTAAATTCAGAGTGTATGGATGTGAGCTTTCCCCATTTAAGCTGCCCAAATATGTTCTAATGAGACTGTTTGCATTGGAATATTATAGAAAAATGATTAATTCAGACCTGATTCATTTTTATAAAGCCAAAAAGAAAGCACAACTCAGAATCAATAGTCAGTTAGGCCCTTTTGTTTGCAACACTAGGGAAGCATGGAGAGAAGCAGAGAAAATTCTAGAAGATTGGACTAAACTACACAGGAGTTTTAATTGGTTTCCTTATGATCTCCATAGTTTCATCTGTGATAGAAGGATGAAAAATAAACTATCACCTTACATACATCACACAATTCCAGAGATTGAACAATTTTACAATATGGATGAATGGAGGGAAGGTATTTTAGTGGAAACTGATATTTAACAAGTCAATATAGAAAAAGTGATGAAGGATCTTGAAAAAACACTTGACCTAGATTCTTTTGGATAGGTACAGTTTGAAACATCTCAAAGGTCAGCATCAGAGATCAGTGCCTCTACAGCTAAAACCTCCCAAAAGCACTCATAGGATACCAACACACCACTTACAGGGACATCGAAGGGAAAGGGACTAGAGACTAGTCCCCAAGCAACAAAACAATAAAACATGTCTAAGCAGCCTAAAACTTCTCAAGAGCAGGATCAAACACAGGCTCACCTAGCTCAAGTTAGTGTGGAAGAGCCTCCAATTTTGCAGACTCCTCTGAATGAGGAAAGGAATAAAAAGAGAGATGGGGAAGCAGCTACCCCTGCCACTTGCTTATTAGACCAGCCTCGTGCTAAAAGGCACGGGCTAAATCTTCATTTAGAAGAGGAAATTTTTGAAGAAACCATAGACATCCAAAGAACAGAAGGTGTGGATAGTTAGGAGACTTTCCCAGCAGGTGGGACACCTTCTAGCTCACAAAGACAGGAGCTAGAGAGACAACAGAGCACTGAAGTATCATCCTTGAAGCTGCCAGAGAATGAGAACCTAGATATTAAAAAGAAATTCAAGGAAATCAAAGCTAGGAATGAGCCATTAAGAATCCAGGTCTATAATCAATACCTCAAAATGGCTCCCACCAATCAGAATAGGTTGATGTCAGCTTATGACATCAATGAGGGAAAAATGGAAATGAGCCTCTTCAAGCCTAAAGTGAAGAAACCTCAAACAACTATGGATTGCCTTCAAACCAATTTTGAGGTCATGGCCAAAGATATTCATCCCTTGGATCAAATTGAGCTACATAGGCAAACAGGGGAAATGCTATATTCAACTTTGACATGTAAGGCCATGATGGCCCAAAGATTAGAGAATTCTCTAAATAATACAACAACCCAATTACAACTGGAGAGAGCCTCCTCGCAGGTTAAGGATAATAGAATTAAAACTTTGGAAGAGTTAATAATTGGATTGGGACATAATCCAAATGATATGAAGGCTGCAGAAGCCTTATTAAAGAAAAACGATGAAGATATAGATGACTTGAGAAAGAAGCTAAACTTAACCCCATCCAAACATCCACAAACTGCAAAAATTATTAAGAAGAAGTCTAAAGAGGAGCTCATGGACTTGGTCCTACAACTTAATGAACAACTGAAGGAAACTGAGCAAGAGTTAGAAAGGTCACTCATAAGAAAGCAGGGAGAGTTGACCTCCCAACCACTAAATGTGATCCCTATAGTCTCTACGACAGTCCCTTCAACACTGGCAATAGCTCTAGCACCCAATGTCCCTATGGCCACAGCTGAAGTAGTCATAGGTATAGGAACAGGAACAGCACTAGCAAGAACTTCAGGTCTAAGTATAGAGGAATTGATAAAATCAATGGAGAAGATGAAGCTCCAAGTTTCAAAGTTGCAAAAGGTAAAAGAACAATATGGTACCTTAGAATAGAAATATGACCTTTCAAAGATAAATTTTGTAGAAAACGTTAGGGAAAATAAAGGGTTAGAACAAAAGGTGAAATCATTAGAAAAAGACCTTACATTTGACAAGACCTTGGTAGACATCAAGAAGATTCTTTGGACCAACATCACTCAGTCAATAAATGATGTTTGGCCATCAATACAAATAATATCTGAACAGGTTGATTTAGTGAGGCTAGCACAACAAGAAATTCAGAGGACAAAGGAAGAATTAGAAAAGATGCCTGAGGAATCCACCAGGCTTATAAATTTTTTGAATATTAAGAACAAGTATCAGCTGGAAGAAATTGGCATTGAATATAGAATAGGTACTATTTTGGAAGTCAAGAAGGTATTGACCAAAAGGTCTCTAATGCAAAACTTGGAAAGAAGATGTCAAAACATGCAGGAGGAGATTAATGCTTTTATGGAGAAATTTAATGTTTTGCAGAACAAAGGACTACCTAGTCCTTTAGTTATCAATGATAAATTAATGAAGCATATAGATTATGTTGACAAATTAAATCAATATGCAGATAACCAGACAAGTTCATCGTACATCAGCACCAAAGGCATTGCCTACAGGCAGAGTTCTCTATGACAGTCTAAGGAACCTTTTCTATGTTGAGCATAAGTTAAAGAATTCACTTCCAGTTCAACCTACTTTTTCTAGGTACACCGAAACTGATAAAATCCTCATAAAACTCCAAAGGACCAGAATACCACAGGAAAAATGGTAGGAATAAATGCTAGAAATTTTGTAATTTATCCTTGGTAAAAAGTAAAATTTGTATTATTTACTATAGGAGGATGAACAAGGGTCAAACAGGTAAAGAGTATCAGAACAGGTCAAAGTGTATTAGTGAGAAAGTGAAAAGCAGAACGACCATCATGAATTTACAAAGAAGACAGTAAGATGCCTCATATTAGGGCCTACCTCCAGCTCATTCACAAGAAACAGGGATAGCAAGCCATCAGTTTACTTTATCTTCTATTTACGAGACCATCTATCTCTATTATCATGTAACTTATAGTTAGTCACCCCAGAATATATATCTCTTTGTTATGAGATATTTTATTGTAAAAATTTTGTATAAATACTCCCTCATTCAGAGTATTAAGGGTGGATTCTTAGACATTGCTGTAAAACTAATTACTTTGGAATAAAGTGTTGTGGGACCAAATCTTGCATGGCTGGTTGGATGTAGAATTGATACAAAGGATTTTTCACAAGATTTAAGTGAAATACATCAGACAAATAAGTATTTTATATCTCATGTGTTATTGTTTTCTTGTTTAATATTTCAATTTTGTTCCATGTCTGAATATAAAAATTTAAAAGCATAATTCAGAAAATTCTTAAGTGCAATTTGTTTTTAATCTTTTTTATTCTTAATGTTATCCTATAAACTATGATAGGCAACGAATTCCTAATTGCTCCTACTTCTTAGTTTATCATTTAGATCATTTAGTAAAAAATCCTTAATTGCTTTTTACTGGTGATCATCCAAGTTCTCCTTTCTCAACACATGTGGAAGGATTCTTAATTGCCCTTCTTCCCTTTTGAGACCATCCCATCCTTTCAAGTTACCATTTGCTCCCTATTTAGCTACCTTGCCCTGTGAACCCATCCTTTGCTGAGAAACCAAATCTAGTTGAGCCATTTTGTGTTGACTCCATTAGTCCAATGGCCTGAAATATTCAATTCTACCCATATGTTATTGAATTTCACAACCAAACCTAATCAAAATCCCAAAGTTTTCATAACTAGCATAAAACCTTATATAACAAAGCTAAAACTAAAAGAGAGAGCCCTCTCTGAGTACATATTGGATAGATTATGTACTTAAAAGTTGGTTTGTGGTTACTTCGAACCCCTTTCCTCTTCCCACAACTTCTAGGAAAATCTAAGTGATAACACTAACATCAAGTTATCATGATTCACTGGAGAAGTGGGCAAGCTCGCGTTGGCCTTTTATCTAAAAAACGCATCCCTTCCAAAGAGTCGTGACTTGTTGCACGTATTAGCTCTAGAATTACTACAGTTATCTGAGTAGAATGGTACCATAAAAAAAACTATAACTAATTTAATGAGACATCCGTAGTTTCTCAGTTTGAATTAGTTCATACTTAGACATGCATGGCTTAATCTTTAAGACAAGCATATGACTACTGGTAGGGTCAGCTAGGTAGCACCCTCCCACTTCAAAGGGAATTCTGAGAGCTCTCTTACTAAGAGCCAACATGAACACCCATCAAGTCAAAGAGATATCAAAATATCATGTAAAACTTTTATGCCTTGCACCTCTTTCATCCCAAGAAGGAAGAACACACAACATGCTAAGGACATGGCGAACAAATGGGTAGACCTACCGAGCCACAACGCACAAAGGCCACTTCAGGTTTTGCAACCATGCCCCAACCAACAAGAAAACGAGTGATCACTCACCCACTCCCTTAGAAATGCCTCCAAAAGCCTCCACACCCCACACGGAGGCAACCTAGGAGTCCATCCAGATAGCAGCAATGGTGGACCTCGATCTCCCGACTGCCTGTGGCAGCCTTGATGCAAAGGAAATAAATGGAGAATCACCAACCATGCAACCTCTATATTATAAATGGGCCCCAACCTTTCCTGCCCTACACCGAGGCCACCTAGGAATCCACCCGGACAGCAGCAATGATGGACCTTGATCTCCCGATCGCCTGCGGCAGCCTCGATGTGAAGGAAAAGGAAGGAAATAAAAAGAGGACGACCAACCGCAAATCCTATCATAGAGAGGCCATACAAACCTCCCCACCCCACATTGATGCCACCTAGTAGTCCACACGGATAACAGTAATAGTGGACCTCGATTGGATGATCGCTTGCGGTAGCCTTGATGGAAAGGAAACAGAAGGAAATAAAACAAGACCAACCAAGCCTAGAACCTCTCTTAGAAATCCCCCCCAACCCTTCTCGCCTCACACCGAGGCCACCTAGGAGTCAACCCAAACAGCAGCAATGATGGACCTCGATCACTTGACCGCCTGCGACAACCACAATACGAAGGCAAAGGAAGGAAATAAATGCAAATGAAGAGCCTTGCTACACAATACAAGAACATATCCAAACAGGAGGAGGGATCAGGCAGCTCCATACTGCACACACCCTATGTACAGGCAACCTAGGAGATTGCCCACAACTTTACCAATTGGACAATGAATAATTTTCACCTACGGCCACCTCCATGCAGAGGAGGGAGGTCGAAGTGTTCCACCTCAAAGTCCTTCTTCCAGATAGCCCCCACCATCGACATAGCAATCCTCCTCCCCATTGGACCACAAGTGCATACACAATTGAAACAACAAATGCCCATAAACATTGTGGCTTAACATTTCCAACCGCAAAAGCCTGCCACACATGTCTGATGCAAGGAAAAATTCGACCACTCAATCAAACATATGGGCCAACACATCTATCAAAATATCAAAGTCAACACAACTATGGACGATATGCAATTTGAATGGAATTCTAACCCTTAACCTTACAATAAGGAGAACAACGCCTCACATCGCCCGACAGAAAAAGAAAGCAAGAGGGAGGGTAGGTGGTTTACAACCAAAACCCTTCCACATTCCTCTTAAATGTATGCATCTGAAATGATAATGTCAACATAGAAAGAGTACAAGCACAAGAAATCGACACCAAAAGCAGCCGAACAATGAAGAGGCTAGCCGTCACATGGAGCCACACCAAAACAACCCATACAACTCCGAGAACTTAGAGCAAAAGGGGAATTGTTCACATATGCCTCCTGGGACAAGCATGGCCAACGTTACTGCTCATGTGCTACTGAGTGGGTATAGAGAGAATATTAAAATCAACCACCCTACAAACAACCCAAGGCCATTCTTGAGGAAAACCCAAAAAGCCAACTCAATTACCAACCCACCTTTCACACGAAAAGCAAAAACCTCCCCACCAAATAGGGAGGAGGTGAACAACATAACGAGGAGCCAATTTCAATGGAGCCACACATGGCTGCCATCCTAATCAAAATTTTCTATTTGCAGCAACCGATGGGCACGATAGCAACATAGGCATGACATAGTTTTGGGGTTTCCATCTCGGACCACAAAAACCATATAGTAAACATAGGACAAACAAACAACATAACAATAACATCAATTAAAATTATAAATATAGTAATAACATGAATTAAATAATGATAATGATTAGAATAATGGTGTTACAAAATAGTGTAACGTAATAATACAACATAAAGCATAAAACAAAGAAATATTATAGTAGTAACATGAATTAAAATTATTAATATAGTAATAACATGAATTAAATAATTATAATGATTAGTATAATAG
>APFE030649643.1:0-10759 GCA_000404065.3 Pinus taeda | reverse complement strand
GCTGCATATTTGTGTATATGGTTATCTTTGTATTTTATTGCGTTCCTGTTTAAATCCGGATCAGCCACCTATATATTCCACTTTTGGAATGCTTTAGAATTCCCAATTTTCCAATATTCACCAACAATGGGTTAAATGCCTAGATATTCGAATAGAAAAACCATCACACATATTGAACTAAGTAGAAGGAGAGTGTAGTAGGTCGAAGGTGGGGAATAATGATGCGACAATTCATCAAACATTCACCAATCAAATCCATGTGGATGCTTTATATGGATGACATGTGGTGGGGTGTAATACGCAATAGAGCAAGGTTGACATTGACAAATGATGAAAAATTGGAGAGAAATTTCCCCTTAGAAATGAATTCATCTAAACATTCTACTTTATAAACATTTTCTAGTAATCACGATGAAAATTTGATAAAGTATTGGCTGGTTAAAATGCAATTTAACTTACTTAAATTGCATTTTTGAATGTAATATGGTATTTAATACCTTGAAAAACCCTTACCACAGCCAACTTGTGCAATCTCAATAACCCATATTTGCAAAACCAACAATCTTCTAAATTTCTAGCCATATTTTGAGTAAAATTGATTAGAAAAATGTAACGAGGGAAAATTCAAAAGGTAGAATGTTTAGCACTACTTTACAAATGGAAAGTTGGCATAAGTAATATATCCTCAACATGGAAAATGGAGTGCTAATGTAATAGCCTTGGTGAAAATTCCATGTAATAAAAGTTAAAAGTAATAACCATGGTTGATGGGAAACTTATTCCAAGTTGAATGATGGGCAAGACATCCTAGGGGGTGTTCATTTGGTTGTTTATGGCTAAGGAAATTGGAAAAGGAAATGGTTAAGGCTTTGGAAAGAAAAATTGATATTTTTGGCATATTTATTTATGAAAATAATGGAAGTTAGGAGAAAAAGGAGGTGAAAGGTCACAGATTGCATGTGAGGAGGAAAATAATGGAAATTGAAGAAAATAGAGGCCTCATTCATAAAAAGGCTTCTGAGGATCAGTTGGTAACCTTTTGTCGGTTGAGTTTTGGAGCTCTCTCATTATTGTCTCTCTCTCTCTCTCACTCTTAGACACTTAGAGTTTCTTGGAGAACTTTGGCATTGGAGAAAGAAAGGCAAAGAAGGCAAGAGGAAGCAAAGATCAAGCAGGGAAAGGTAGGATCAAGTAGCTACAACAAACTTCATTGTAGGTATCAAATTTCATGTGTATTTTCCTTGGTAGATGACATACATGGTATTGCATGCGGTTAATTTTTATCATGCCATGGGTTTTGCCAGGTGTGACAATGCTCTTCAACCTAACCTTGCCATTTCTTGATAACTTTGATGAGATGGGTTCTCATATTCGGTTGAGCTGGGATGGACAGATGAATTTGAAGCTGAGTGGGTTGGATCTATGAAATGAAAAACACATGGCCTAGTGTTCTTTGAATTAGACTATGGATAACAGTGAAGCCACTCACACAGTAACCCCTGAGTGAGACTGTGGGTTGCGGTAAAGCCAAGATTGTGTGCCTTGGTGAGCCTAGGAATCCTTGCTGGTAAATGGCAGGATATACGATAAAGCCAAGAGGCGGATTTCTCTCCATTGGGCCTAGTAGTCCCAGGATAGGATGTATGTTAAAGCGTGGAGAGTGTGTCCTAGTGATCCATGGATTGGATTATGGATTATGGTAAAGCCTGAGAGACTAGGAGGGACTCCAATTCCTGATGGTGTGGGTGGAGAACTTCAGTGGCATCTATGCTTGTTTGGTGTTTTTTTGGTGTGTTCTATGAGCACCACATTCATGCCTGGAATATGGCATGGGGGTGATTGGTTGAAGAGAGACTTGGCTCAGCTAATACATGGTTGGGTGGAACGTGGTAGTCCCATCTCCGGTTGGTTTATTGCTTTCATTAATAATGAATTCATTCCCTTGGTTTCATGTGTAAATGTACTGATTTATATGTGGATCTTATGGTTGATATATTTATGGTATTTCCGTTGTTACTATGTTTTTTATATGTATGTTTTATGAGAACGACTATGTATGGCTCTCAACATGTTTTTACTTGTAAATGAATGGATAATGTATCTATGACCTAATAGATGATAATGCATAAAAGTATATGTGGGAAAAATGGTTCTTAGCGATTCTCAGATAAGTCTGAGATCGCTATTTTTAATTCTGTTGGTTACACCTGTAAATTACATGTTTGTGATATGTTTGACGATGTTATTGTCATGCCTAGTAGGGGTCCGATTAAGATCTTGTTTAACTTATTGCTTTTGCATCATTGTTTCCCTATTCTTTTATTGCTCCTAAGTTATCGTTCCATTTTGGGCAGTGACCTGGGCTCTGGGACTAAAAAGTGGCTCAAATATCGGGGATGCTGGCACAAAACAGGAAAAATGAGTCTCTGGACGCTGGTAGGAAAGCCTAGGAGAGCGAGTCGGGGTTTCCGGATGCTATCATGCATATAGCATGAAAACAATTGAGGCTTAAGATGGTCAAAATTTCAATAGGACCCAAGGGCAAGATGTATGAAGTGTTGGATTGGTTCCTAAGGGTCCTGAAGGTGATGTTGAGTGTTTGTGTGTTATGTTTCCGTCAATTCCACTTCCTTAAGGCCACATAGGAGGTAAAATCCAATCATAGGAGCCTCTCGTCACATGTTTACCCCGGTTAGCTGGTTACTTGGGTAGATGTGGGAGGAGGGTGTTACAGAGTGGTATAAGAGCATGGTTCACCCCTCAAACTAGATGGGCTATGTCTATTGGTCATGCATGTATGTAAGTTGCATTTGTGTCTCTCACACTTGCATTCCATGTGCTTGTTGCATTGTATAATGTTGATCATGGTTGTAGTAAGGTTGTCATGAGGAACTTGATGATTGATTTTGTGGAATGCATCATCATGAGTATATGATTGGTTACATATTTTTATATGTCGCTTGATTACATCTTTGTATGTTAGTATTCATTATTTTATGTTTGACTATAGGTATCAATATTGTAGGTTAGGTTACAAGAGTTGATCGCTTATGCTCGACTACATGCGTTTATGCATATGTGTAGTTGATTAGGCATTGCTTATGCATGTTGAAAGTTGCATGTGGCAATGGGAACAATGAAGTAATGGTTGTTGTGATGCATGAGGTCATAGCATGCATGGATGATATGACCTTGCATTGATGATTGGACCCTATATAGAATGATGTTTATGTGTTGATGAATTTATTTGTACAAGTCTATATGTTCTTATGTTTATGTTATACATGTATCACGCTGATTTCTTGATCTTGCAGACGAGGTAGCTTCACCAAATTATACTAAGGTATGTTGATTTATTGTGATTTGGTTTATTTGACATATTATGCATTGCAGGAAAGAAATATCAAATTGCTAGCAAGATGGTTAACTACAACGACTCTCCATATGAATCTTAAGAGCAATATGGTGTTCGGAACTCTTCTGATTTGGTAGTTACACTGAGAAGCTTAAAGGAAGAAATAAGGAGTTGTAAGGTGGATAATGATCATACAGGCACAAGAGAAGCAAGTAGAGGTTAATGCTATACTTCTTCAGAGTTTGTTAGAATTTTAGTGACAAGGGCCACTTCGGATCAACTATGGATAGGAGGACAAAACTAATGGAATATATGGCAGTAGGTCTCCTCGTAGACACGGGTCAGATAGATCTGATACGGTGAGAGATTGCAGGTTGTTAGACACTCCTTATAGGAGGGGTGATGAGTACAGGTACTATTCTAGTTCTAGTTCTGACAAATATCATGATCGCCATCGTTATCATCCCTACAAGAGGAATGATAAGGGACACTTTCCATATGAAAGCGAAACCACCTACTTTTGATGGAGATGTGAAGAAGTCAGAAGATGGAGAGGCTTGGATACTTGGTATGAACAAATTCTTTGAGTGGCATGAGTACACAGATGACATGAAGGTCAAAATCACTATCTTTAGCTTGAAGGGTAAAGCAGGGGTTCGCTGGGAAGCAGTTCAGCTTGTGAAATTGAATGGAGATCCATTTCTGGGCAAGGTAAATGGAAGTCGATTGAAGACATACATTGGGGATCCAACCCAAATGTTAACATGATGGTAGCACAATCTTAGTGCTCCAGGTAGCTACAAGGAGGCGCGGGACTATAAACTACACTGCCTATTGTGTAGAGTTGCGCGACAAGGGCTCTACGCGAATCAGGAGGCTATCACAGTATCAGAAGGAGCATGAATGGAGCATGAATGGAGCTATGTTATAAGGGTGGAAACCGTGAAGCGTAGCGAGAAAGTGATTGTTACCATCACTGTTCATGATTTGAATGCTAGGAGACGGTTAAAAGGAGCGGGTGGCTGACATTTAAGACAATTAAGGCTGAATTTAAGAATAAAATTTTGGGAAATCTTCCGCCAATCTAGCATTTATGGATGGATTTTGGGGGAATGGTCAAATTTGAATTCGAATTCACTTATAAATTACAGATGGTTGTCCAATGAAAAACACTTTGCATTCCAAGAATTTTTGGGTTGTGTTGTCTGTTACGCATGCACTGTGACTACTTAGAAGCTTTGATCGCAAGCCCCATGTTCGACACATTTCCTGAGTTAGATTAGAACTTCTTTAACAACTTCATGTCTACACAAACCAAGATCACTAGTACTAGGGGAGCTGTCACCTTTGAGGGTGCTTCTCTAGAAGTGATGAGTATGGAGGTTCTAGTAGCAGTGCCTACGACATTGAGGTCGCCTAGACCGAAGCCTATGCCGATGACAGAGGTCCCCAAGCTAAATAAGGACAAACAGAAGCAACCAATGCCGATGTGTGAGTCACCGTGGAAACATTCAGCTACACAGGCTCAAAGGAAAGAAAATAAGAGCGCGAAGAAGAAGGAGAAGGTGGTCGATCAGGAGGCAGAGGAGGATGGAGAAGGCATCGACATTGAGGGTGTAGACCCTATTTCTAATTTGTCGAAGTATATCCCTTTGCACAAAGGCAAGGTGAAGGTCCCGAAGGACCCAGATGCCAGACTGTTCTCCCTCAACACACCGCTATTACCAGAGAACATCACCTTTGAAGGTCCATGCTTAGCACGGGTCCTACACTTGAAGCTTGAAGACTGGGATTTGGCGGACCATGAGCGGTTCCCCCACCTTGCTACTGACACCTTCATGCATAGGGTTTTCTACAAGGAGTTCGGTGTCACCGTGTTGGAGCCAGTGGAATGGATTCGCAGAGTCAACAAGGGTTGCTAAACCTATTATTGGTGCCGCACTATTATCGGTCAAATATCAACATGATTGTCATCAAGTAGCTATTGTGCCTGGTGCATGATGGGTGCATATGGTTAAATGAGCACATCCCTATCACAGATATTTTGATCCATCAGATCACATTATTACCACACTCAGGACTGAATCCGGCCAAAGTGTTTGGTGGAAAGACGAGTGAGCGTGACCACTTTGAGAAGATGAAGGACAAGTTTAAACTTGTCAAAAAGTTGCATGGGTATTTGCTTACTAGCATTATTGACCCGATGGTCAAGATTTCCACGCAGCTTTTGGTTGGCAAAGTTATGCGCAAGTGCCGCATGGCTGAGGTGTCGGCACCAGTGGTTTCATTGGTAGCCCAGTGCAAAGAGGGTGTACAGTTCAATTGGGCATGCTACCTGTGCAATGAGTTCCTCACAAACTACAGAGAGGCACAAAATGATGCTAAGGCGTTCCATTATTCATGGCTATTAATTTCGATTGTGTTGGTCACGTGGAATTTTCCAGAGGATATCTAGTTTCCTCATGTGGAGAAGGATTTACTAGAAGCGACGAAGTTTGCACCTCTCTGGGCCACCAAGGATGTTGTGCAGGTCACCAAAAGCAAAGTCTTTTGGGTGTTAATGGAGGGTATCATTTGCATGGCCATCAACCAAAAGCTGTGGTTTTCAACAACTGTGTTCGAGCAACTGTTAGGTTACGCAAAGTTCAAAGTGGACTTCCACCATGTTTATATCTGAGTGCAAAAGGACCCAGAATAGAAATGGTTTGACTTACCCTACCTGGCCATGGATGACGCTATTTCAGAGGTCATCAAGCATTGGCCAACAGAGTGGCACTCCGCATCCGATGTGGCCATTGAGACTAGCAAGTCCATGAAGAAGCAGAAACAGGAAGCAGCCAGACAGAAGGTTCAGTAGTTGTCTGAAAAGAGGAAGAAAGAGGCTGAAGAGAAGGCCCACGTAGAAGTAGAGTGTGTCGCCAAGGAA
Organism: Pinus taeda; assembly: GCA_000404065.3. Taxonomy (NCBI): domain Eukaryota; kingdom Viridiplantae; phylum Streptophyta; class Pinopsida; order Pinales; family Pinaceae; genus Pinus; species Pinus taeda. Next base: position 4,478 of record APFE030649643.1, on the reverse strand, counting down.
CATGTATAGAAGGAAGAGCACGACTTTGAGAAAAGTCAGAAGTCTCCTTCACCCCAAACAGAGGAGGAAGAACAGTCAGAATAGGGTGGTGGTGAGCAGCAGGTGAGCACTCCTTTGCGAGTGAAGCAGTATAGGGAGCACGAAAAGGAGGTTCCACGGAGGAAGATGAAAGCCACCAAGTCCTCGCTAGATCCAATTACTTTGGGAGAGGGCGATTTGGATGAGATTTGCGATAAGGTGCAGGATACTACAACAGAACTGCTGCAGCAGTTTGAGCAACAACAGAAGAAGGCATTGAGCGCCATCTAGAAGGACCTACACGAGCTATAGATCCAGGCGACGAGAATCCAGGTAGGTGCAGGACAGAGCAGTGCTGCACCAACTAGTTTGGCATTGGGGACCACTCAAGTAGTAGAGATGGCTCGGTCAGTATATCTCTAGGCAGTTGCGTTACCTGATGGTGCTTTGAGCACGGACGCGGCCACTGACAAGGCTATTGTTGGCACTTTGAAGAATGTTGGCATCAACCTGGACGCGATCCTCTGCGAGTTTATTCACACACTACAAGCAGGTGCGATATCAGAAGTTAAGGCCCCGAAGCAGCACTTATTAACCCTGATCAACGAGTATAGATTTAACAATGAACATATGTTCGTGGAGAAAACAACACCGCTGGAAGCATGGAATAAATTTCAAGCTTAGAACGAACAACTTGTGGTCATGGTGGTCAAGGCATGTAGGACATTCCCTAAACTGCATATCCCGAAGGAAGCGCTGGTGGACGTAAATATTAGGAAGTTGGCTGCAAGTGTGTGCAACACAAAAATAGAAGTGGCCAAGGTTCAATTTGAATTGAATGAGAAGATAATAGAGCTAGAGTTGAATTCACAGCCTTCAACTCCACCAAAGGTCATAGCACAGCATGAAGCCACTGTAAAGATGGAGTCGCAGTAGTGGATGTCGCGGTGGTGGATTGCACTACACTCTTCGAGCAATACATGGAGGTAGTCACAACTTTGTAGGAAGATACTAACCTACATAGGTTTAACACAGAATCCCGTGAACTGTAGTAGTGGTATGATGAAGTGAGAGCGACGATGCACACCGTCACTATAGCACAACGATTGGAGAAGCTGCATGAGGCCAAGCACTTTCTCGAACAGGTTGAGACAGCGCAAAGGAAAGAGGTGATCATCAAGGCTAGATTGGGGCCTTCGCTGGATGAGGCCTATGTTATCTCTTCCACCATTAAGGAAAAGTTGGCAAGCCTACAGAGAACACAACATAAAATCAAGTAAGACAGTGCAGGACCAACAACAGAACAACTGGTGGAGCAGATCAAACAGGCAGCCACGCAGAGTGCGGCTAAGGTAGCAATAGCATGGGTAGAGCTGGGAGGTCTTTGTAGTAATATCTCTACACCAAAAAAGTTACTCAAGGCCAAGTCATGATATTTGTGTTGGGGGCATGTTGGGACAGGGTCCCCTAGGGTCAATTTTGGGGCAAAAGCGCAAATTTTGGGGCAAAAAAGCACAAGTTTTATTGTAGAAAATGTAAAGTCTCCACAAGTTCTGGTCACGGAGCGCGTAGATAGTAAAGTGTCATAAAGGATTTTACCCTTCTTTTATGTAAGTTGTGTCAGCTTTAGTAGATATACCCATGGTCTGCGGACCATGGGATTATATAAAAAGGAAAGTCTTAGAGAGTCTAAGAAGTCGTAGCAATGAAGAAGATGAATGTAATGGGTAAATAGGAGAAAGAGTGAAGAAGTCTTAGAGTAGAAAAGAGGCTTTGGAGCTGTTTGCGCAAAGGCCTAGAGTAGAGTCCAAAAATGAGTGCATGGACTGGTCTTAAGTCTGTAAGTAGAACTAAAGTATCAATAAAGAGATTATTTTGGAAATATCTGTGTTTTATCTATTTTCTCCTGTTATGATTAAATGCGCTATTATGTTATGATGAATGATGGATTTATGAATTATTACTGTATTGATGCGCGATTTTACATGATTTGTATTGGCATATGAACGCAAGTAATAATAATTGTTTACGCGAAGAATATCTTGTTGAATGATAAAGTTAGTGAACACTTATGCCAATCTGGCCAAATACGGACTAGGAGTAATTACAGAGGCACGTAAGTGGTTGATTCACCTATTTAGGGTCTGCGAAAGACAATAGTAGGCCTTCATGGAGGTCTAGAGGTTGGATAAACAAGGTTATATCGATAAGTCTTAAAGACTTATCGATTTGCGTGAAGACAGGTTTAGGGCATAAAACGAGATCACACTCATCTCAGGGTGCAGAAACTTGGTTCCAGCATCCCCCAATACTGCTTCGAGTGAGACTTCAGTCCGCATAGAAAAAAGCAAGTTCTTATTCATTTTGAGGTCGGAAGTAGCCTTGAGCGATATATAAGCAAGGTATAATAAAAAACCGTGATGAATTATAGTGAAAAAATAAGGCGCTTTGGTTATGAAACCAAAACAAGCTCTTGAATGACTACTAGTATATTGATCCCATGTGGATCATCCCCATAGTAGCTCGTCGTTTTCATTTTCACTCAATATGGGAATAGGTGGGTATTGTGGATGGGAACAGCTCGTGGGTTGATGCCGAAAGGGCTAGTAGTGTAGGGATTTGTTTGGCAAACTCAAATCTGAACCTAGGTGAGGATCCACTAAGCCAACAATAACCAGATTGAGATGCTTGAAAACCACATGCAGAAAGTGCTATTACTGAAGATGAAGTTGAAGTTTAAGAGTGCTCCAAATGGATGTTATTATTCTTCATTGTTGCTTCCAAGGCTTCCATCTTCTTAAAGCATTTGGATTCTAAGTGGCCATCTCGATTACAAAAGTTGCAATGTATATCAGTCTTATTCCCTTTGGTTTTATTTTCCTTATCATTTTTTTGAATTGATTATTCATTTTGAGACTGAAAGTGCTTAGGACCCTTGGTTTGTTTAGGACCATTGTTTTTAGGATGTTTCTTCCTAGGATTCTTTGAACTTGGTTGCTATTGGGTGGCTAAGGTTTTCTTAGAAGAGTTTCCAAGATTAAGAAGACAAATATGTAAGATTTTTTTTTGTTCTGTTATTAAAGAATCACAAAAGGCATCAAAAGAGGGGGACTTGTAGTCTTGTCCTTGAGAAATAAAGGCTTCTCTAGTATAATGGAAGGTGGAAACAAAAATAGAGTAGGCTGGTCCCAACTTATTAAGAATGGAATAAATAAGGCTACCATCTTCTTTCTTAAACTTAACTCCTTCCAAGAGAAGTCTAAGGGTCTTGAACTTGTGTTGGGTAGCGGATCCCCGTGTAAGGGTTTTTGGTCTAAAGCACGAAATTTTGGGTAAGAATAGGGTAAACACTCCGCGAAGTGCGTAGAGCGCGATATGTAATGGGTCAAGTCAAAGGGTTGTCCGCCTGAGAATAATGTAAAATAATAGAAGTTGAGTCAGCCTAACCATGAGTCGTGGACCATGGAAATGTAAAAATAGAGAAAGGTGCTAAGGGTAGATTCAGTCATATTTTGGGGATCTAAATGCATGGGTTATTGGAAGCAAGATCAATCTTGAGTCTGTAAGTCCGAGTCTGGGGTGGTGATAGGGATAGAGGCTTTGCATCTGAGTGCGCGGGGGCCTAGTAGAGTCCACAGCTATATGCGCAGACCCCTGCACCTGTGTGTGCAGGGTGGAAGTGGAATGTACTGGATTGACCATACTAATAAGAGATAAGTGATTCTGGAATATTGTGATCTTTGCTCAATCTGTTTTATGCATTTATAATGATCTTTGTGTTATGCTTATTAAAGTGAATCTATAAGCCCTCTGGGTAGGTGCACGGGTTAATATTGCTAAATGTTTGCTTGACGACCCTAAGAACTAGATCTGATCTTTAAGAAACTTATTACGAGCAATATAGAGTGGCATGAAGCTGCAGGGAGCATCATGAACTTTCCAAGTTCTCATCACGACATCCCTCTGGTGTGGAAACCTAGTTTTAGCACCCCCCTCGACTACCTTGGGTGAGACCTCAGTCTGCGCTCGGCGGACTTTTATTGAAAGGGTCGGTAGCGCAGTTTTTGTTTGGCTAAATAACTCTTCCGAACCTGGGTCAGGCCCCAATAAGCCAACAAATGGTTCCGTTATCGGGACCGAGATTTGCCTAAGGGACGTCTGATGTCCGAACACTGGAACCCTACGAAGAAAGAACTTGAATATTGGTTGGATCAGAAGCTGCATGAGTTTGTGGTGCATGAAAATAGAAACCCGCAGATATCAGAAGAGAGGTGGTTGGATCGTTACATATACATGGATATCCACGAGATCTTTTTCGCATCTTTCTCAACGGAGATGTATGAGTGGATCGCAAGACTGGCTGACAGTGTGGGAAGGTGCAGATTTGATCAACCTATAGTGTGGACCCCAGAGGTGGTGCGCAGGCTAGAAGCATCCAAAGACAAGATCGCAAAGGAAGT
>APFE030649637.1:0-11250 GCA_000404065.3 Pinus taeda | reverse complement strand
GGACACGAAAGTGTAGCTACAGTGACAGAGAAGTGAAGACCAAAACCCTAACCGAAATCTAGCAAAACAACAGATCGGAGCTCCATCTTGAAAGCTATCAATTAAAATATTGGACATAATTTTTTTTAGCTAACTCTTATTAAGTCTAAGCTCCTATTTATCCTTTGTGCATCAATTTTTTTTTTTCATTCAATTGTGAAATGAGAGTGTTTTCCTTTTGTGATTTTCGTTTATTGTTTCTAATTTTTATTATGATAAAGGGTTTTTCTAGGTTGTACTAGTTTTGCTTAGTTGTTTTTGCTTGGTTTATTATGGTTTAAGGAGGAGTGTTAATTTATTTTTTTTTTATTTTTTATTTTTTCTGATAGTTTTAATGTTCACTTTCTATGTTTTAATGAATCCTTATAGGTTTTGGATTTATATATTATGATTCTGTAACATGTATCATAGTTTTAAGAGTGTTATGAATCCATAAGATTTTGTGTAGGGTTTTTTTTCCATATTAAAGGCTGTTCATTGCAACTTAGGGATATTTTACATAGTGAGGGATTCTGATGGTTCTTTGGAATTGTGTAGAATCTCAATGGTTGGTATTTGTAATTGTGCCCAATGTGTTACCATTAATGATAAATATTGTATCATTTTATATTTTACTAGAGTTTTGCAATGTTTGAATAAATGTTACAATTTTACCTGATGAATAGAAATCGTTATTCACCTATTCTATGCAACTGCATTAAATCATTTATATCTTAATAAAGATTTTCAGTTTTTATATTAAATACAATGTAGAATATATATATTGAATTGTGAGAGAGTATTACTTTATTATAACATAGATTGCATTACATAATTTATATCTTAATAGATATTTTAATTTTTTGTATTAAATACAATGCAAAAGATATATATTGAATTCTGAGAGAGTCTTATTTTATTATCACATAGATTGTATTGTGTGACTATACTTGTAGGCTAATAGCAGCTACCTATATTCCAAGGATAACCCATAAAGATAGTGGAAGCATTTTCATTTAGTGGTTGTATTGAAGTAATTAAAATCTTTCCCATTTTCTAAATTGTGAGGCGTGCATTTTCAATAGGAGTTGCTATAATCTCTTTGTGTTTCATTAAATTTTTACATGATTTTCTATTCTCTTCAGAATGTGAGATTAATGAGTAAATATCTATTCTTAATAGCTTAATTTGGTTAAATATTAAATTTAATAAAATTTAAAGTTTAGATAAGTTAAGTTAATTATGTTGGTTTTTAATATTTTAAGAGAATTTGGTTAATATAAATTTTGAATCATTTTTTTCTCCTCTATCTTTAACTAAATTAAATATAAAAATTAAAGTTTAGACAAATTAAATATATTTATTTTAAACTATCACAGAAAGATAAACCATATAAATGGAATCACAATTTCAACCATTCATAAATATTATAGAAGTGCTTATAATTTGCCCAAAGTAATGAACATTTGTTATTTTATTATATGGTTCAAACTTGTGAATAGTTAATGGTCTATTATGTTTTAATTTAATATTAGACAAGATTCAAAATTAATTTTGGTTCATCTCTTTTATTTTCTATATATAAATATCATTTTACTTATTAAATATAATAGACACCAAATTGGTGCATGAGATCCCCTTTTTTGTGGGACACTAAGTCTCCGAAGTCATACATACTCTACTCCTATTACATGATCTTCTCCAAATTTTCATTATACTGGGGAAACATCTTGCATTTGGGAAGATCATCATATAGATAATTTGGATACAAATGTCCACTCTAACCCTTTTTCATCTACAAATCAAGTTTAAAAAAAGGAGAAAGGTTAAAAATCATCCATGGTAGAATTAGTGATGGAATGCTATGTAATGATTTGGATGATATTTTACTTGGCCATTTGTTTGATAAGTTGGAATGAGATGCTTAAATCATTGGATATTCCTTTAACCATCCTCCTCAAAGGAATGTTGTACCTCTACACGAATCAATCATCCCTAAGAGCATTTCACATCGAACAAGTAAGGTACCACACAGATCTTTCAAATTATGCCTATAGTATAGGTTGTTTTATTACATTCTCGTATTTACATTATCTTTTCATTTTACTTAACTTATAGTGTATTTGATTCCCTTGACACAATAAACAACACATTTGAATAGAGATATATAAATTAACTCCCTAAGGTTTCCATCAAATAATCCCACAAGTGAAGATGAATCATGTCATAACCTTACTATGAATTCTTCTTAACCACCATATTGGTGAACTAATGTAAATGTTCAATGTGTTTGATTCATTTTTAATTTTAAACTTTTTTGGTTGGTTGGACATTCAATTTTATATTCTATTTTATTTTCTTGGAACATGAAACAACTCACTTAAATAGAGGTATAAAAATTAACTCCCCAAATGTTCCATCTATTAATGTTATGATAAAAGAGGAACCAAATGTGAATGTTACATGCATTTGATTTTCTTTTTCATATTTTCATTTATAGTTATTTTTACATTGTATTTCGTAAAATTTTATGGCCAATACAACATTCCATCCTCTGAGATTGGAGAAATTCAATATGTAACATGAAATTGGAAAACTAATCTAAATGTTCAATGTATTTGATTTTCTTTCCTTTTTTGAATTTTAATTGTTTGGATATTTAATTTTATAATGTATTTTATTTTATTAGAAAAATACACAACTCATTTGAATAAAGGAATATAAATTAATTCAGCAAATGTGCTATGTTAGGTCTCCATAATACTAGTGATTCCACCATTAGTATTATCATTGTGTCTCTTATTATTATTGTTGTCCCCCTATTGTCCCCATATTGTTGTTAGTGTGCCCCATAAAAACACACTATTGTTATTGTTATGCCCTTATATTATTATTGTTATGTCAACTTTGATTATATTGTGACCCCTTAGAATCTTATATATAGAAAGGATGTTTTGTCATGTGTATCATGAAATAATTTTTCATTTCTATAATGTAAAGGAGTTCCCCCTAAAGAGGCTAATTTTGTAGTTGTTGATCTATCTTTTCTTCTATTTTATGAGCTCGTTGGATAACATTTGGTATCAGAGCTTTGGATTCTATGGTTTCATTGAATTTTCACTATAAATTGTTTTCTACGACATTTTCGTAGCTCAAATTAAAACCCATATGAGAAGAAATCTTAATGAACCTCGGGTTCAAATTTTCGATCTCTTCTCATGACAGAAGTTAGGGTTTTTGCAATCTCCCCAAATTACATCCCAAACAAGTGACCATGGGAACATCGTCATAGGTTTCTCTTTGAGCATATGATTAAAATTTCATAAGAAGTTATAAAAAGAAGACAAAATATAGTTGTATGTGTATCGATTTCACATATGAAGGTCGAAAAAATGACACGTGGCACATCCTACAAGTTCACTCTATTAAAAAAATATATAATCATTTCATCTAGGGATATTGGGCATAACTCTTTCTTGGAAATTCCACCTTCGATTAGATTGGTGGCATTGAAAATAGGACACAGAGGGCTATCTCAGGTTGTAATTTAAGACCTTGAGGATCTAGAATTTCAGAGATACAATAGATTTAATATCGATCTCCTACAATGCAAAAATAAGGTGTGTAGTTTTTTTTTTTAATTTGCATAAGTTTGGTTTGAAAAATTAGTTTGAAGTGATTCAAAGGGCATGTTGAGGCATAATTTTCATTAATTGATGCCTCGAAGAAAGAAAATGGAAACACCTAGTAAGAAACATGAAATCTCTACCATGACTCATGAAGAAGAGGAAGAAATGCAACATGATATATCAAAATTACGAGACGAAGTTCAACAATTTTCACTCTCACAAAAAGTAACAGAAGCTTAGATGAATGGATTAAATAAAGGCATGGAAGATAATATGAATGGAATGGAAGTCAAGAAGAATGACATGAAAGCTAAGATGGATGGCATGGAAGCTAAGATGGATGGCATGGATGGTATATAAGCAAATATTAAAGGCAACATGGAAGATTTGAAGATAGTTTTGACAAATTTGCTACAATAATTACCTACTAATGGCAAAAGGGTAGTTAAAGAAACTCATGATTAGAACAAAAGAAATGTTCATCGTGATTTCATAGAATCTAACGTTGGATTGAAGACCCACCATGTTCCAAAGATGAATATGAGGAAGATCGATGGCAAGGGTCCTGTATTAAATAAAACCCTAATTTTCCCATTTCTAATTTAAAATCATTAACGATCTATTTAAACAATGTAGAACAATAGAATAATATATAGAAATATTTCCTATCGTACTCATACATGATATGAAAATAAAATCATGGGAAGTAATTCTCAATGAAAATAATTGATTTTATTTTGGTTTAAAATTTTCAATGATGGACTCAAACAAAGCACAACCCCCTTGTCCTCTTCCTTATTTGTGAAAATTCTATGTGGAAAACAACAAAAAGTTTAAATATTCAATGCTCGAGGTTTTAGCCTAAATTCATGGTTCTCTCAATGGGAGTTAGGCCATAGATATTCATGAGCAAAGATGAGAGGTGCTAGTTCAAAAAATCCATTTTACAATAAACGATAGTGAGGACATCAGTTTAGATGATAAATAAATGAAAAATGTGTATGAATATATTGTGAAAGAATGTTGAAGGGTCAAAATATCCCCCCCTCGTTCCACCCCTTTCTCTCTCTCCCATTATCTCTCTCACTCCCTGTAACTGTTGGTCTCAACTCTCACTCCTGTTATCTCTCTCTCACACTTTTTCTTAGCCATTCTCTCTAACTCTTACTATGTCTCTCTCTAACTCTCTCTTCAACATTGTAGCCTTTTATATCTCTCTCTATATCAATATATCAAACTCACACTCTCTCATACTCTCTCTTTTATCCTCTCCCTCTCTCTCTTTTCTCCCCCCCCTCTCTCTCTTTGTCTCTCACCCTATCTATCTCTCTCTATATCGTGCTCACTCTCGTTCTACTCTCTCTTTTAATGCCCCACTCACTCCTCTCTCCTTTCATCCCCCCCTCCCTCCTCTCTCTTTCTATCCTTCCCTCACTTCATCTCCCTCACTATTACTATCCACCTCTCTCATTTTCTCCCAATATTTCTCTTTCTCACTATCAAAACGTGTCTTTTGCATACTCTCTCACACATTATATCCTCCTCACTCTCCTTTTGTAAAAGTCTTCCCCTCTCTCACCCTCTCTAATTTTCCCCCTCTCTCTTGCTAGCTCCCTCTCTCATTCCCCCTCCCCCCCATCTCTTATTCCCTCTCTCTCCCTCTCTCTCTTGCTCTCCCTCTCTTTCTATATCTCTCTACCTCAATCTCTCTCTTTTCTTTTCTCTCTCTCTCTTATTCTCTCTCCTCTCACTCTCACTACCTCTCTTTCCTTCCTCTCACACTTTCACTATTTATTTCCCACTCTCTCATTTCCCTCTCTTTCCCTCTGTTCCTCGCTCACTGTACCTCTCTCTCCTACTCTCTCCCTTTGTCTCTCTCAGTCTCTCCCTCTCTATCCTCCCCTCTCTCAATATCTCCCCATTATCTCTCCCCCATTTTACATCTGAATACTCCTTCCCTCTTTCCTTTTGTTCGTCTCTCTGTCTCACCCCCTCTCTCTTTTCATTTCTCATCCTCTTCCTCATTCTTTCTCCCCCTTGACTCTCTTCCTCTCTTAACATCTGACTAAGTCTCCCTATATCTCTCTCTATGTTACCATCACTCTCTCCCTCCTTTCCTGCCTTCCTCACATAATCCTAAGCCTAAAACTTAAATCTTAAATCTAATTTATAAACTTGACTTCACTTAACATTACTTAGCATTAAGTGAAATGAGTCCTTTTAAAAAACATATATGATCATAATATACAATTTTATAGACATTATAAACTTGAAATCCATTTTACAACATTAATAAAAGAATTACACCCAATTATGGTATTTAAAGTGCAATTTAAAAAACTAAAACTAAAAATATACATTCTAGTAATTTTTATAAATAATACATTGTAAGATAAATATTTTTTTGTAAAATAATAATTTAAAACGACAAGATTTACAAAAGGACTTCATTCTAGGAGGCCGAGATTAACAAAATGAGATCCCACCAAAACAAAATCCTGAAGAAATTAACATTAATGAACGACATTGTATAAATGTTAGGACAAGCGTTTTGATGGATTGAGTGAGTGGAGCAGAACATTAAATAACAGTAAGTAATAACAAAATGTACCTCGAACTAAATGGGTTTCATGGTGAACCAGGCGTGTCGAAATATGGTAACATACTTAAACGCTGAACTAAAATCAAGAATGATGGTATGAAATATAATCAGCATAGATAAAAATAAATTGAAATCCAGAAATGTTTGTTGGTGACCTAAAATTAAAAATCTATTTATGATAGAGATGCAAGTTAAAATCTCAATATAATAAAATTTAGATAGGGTTAAACAAAACTGCAATGAAACTAAAAAATATAAAACTGCTTTGAATTTGTAGAAATAATTTACCTACCTTTAATTGAAGAACAGAACAACCATATAAATTGGAGAAAAAAACAACTATATATTGGAAGAGAGAACCTCATATTTGCGTACCGCCACGTCACAATTTGAAAATCCATCGAATTTTTTAATTCGCTTGAGTAACGACTTCGATGCAGACACCGCGGCACAGAATGGACAAATATCGTCCTGAAAACACAGATGCACACACTTTAATGGTTGTATGAGATATGTAATGGCTCTGTGAGCATTTACGGTTTTCAACATCCTTTCTATGCTTTTTAAGGTTATAAGGCAAGCTCATCAGCTTTTGTTTTTTTTGAGTTTTTTGGTTTTATTATAAGGACAAGACTATCACCTTTTGTGCTTTCTTGATTTTCTAGTGTTTCTACTTATCCTTGAATTTATGCTAATTAATGAGAGGGTTTTTTATTACTTGCAACATGATGATGGGGCAGTAATAGTGACGTTTGGTCAAGCATGGTGTTTGTGGCTTTACGTGCTCAAACTAGGTATCAACTAAGTATTAAGATGGGAAATATTACTTATTGTAACAACTTCAAGGAGGTTTTACGATGGTCAAGTTTCCTTGGTACATGGCAAGTCTAGAATGATTCCAAGTTTGTCCAACAAAAGAAAACCTTTAACACTTTTACAAGAATTTTCCTCTTTTATTTACAACACTAGGCGGTAGTAAAAATAGTGCTCTTGCTCACTTGCAACACACTAGACAAACAATGAGATGTGCTAGGGTGACTTCTTCACAGAGGGGTATGTCAATTATTTATACATTACTAAGCCAAATTCCCTATTTACATATTGTTGTCATCAACTATGTGATATTCTTTATGGGGATTAGGAACTACCATATTTCGCTAGTCGTTACCTTATTCTTAATTAACCATGGACATTGGCTCTTTCATTTTCTTGATCAACATTATGGTTTTTTACAAAGTTTTTTTTTAGTCCTCAATATATTTTATTGTGATGGGGCCAATTTTGTTAGATGGTGGACTCGAATTCATAGGTTGGTATAGAAACATTAGGTTCTCCTTGTCTTGGAAGGACCTCAATTTTTTGGTGGTTTGATGGAGGGTTAGGTGTGCCTATGTAGAGAGAGGGCATGATTAAACTCTTAGCTTGTGAATGTTAGCCCTCATCCCATGTATAGGTATAGGAGGTACATATTTGGGTTCTAGGGGTATTCTATCCTAGTATATTGATTCTTATTGTTATTGAAATAGTTTTTTGGTTTGTAGGAAATATTGTCATATAGCTTAGAGTGAAATTCCTCATCAATGAGGTAGAGCTAGAAGTGGAATTCTAGAGAGGGGTCAATAGGAAAGGCACCTTGTGGGAGATTCAGGCCATGGCAAGGCCCTAGACCACAATCTAGCCTATACACTTGGAATCAAGGACTTAGTTGCTCTCAAAGAAATTGGCTATCTTTTTTGGTAATTACATAGTGGCTAATAAATATGGTATGAGTGAGGATGGTAGGATTTTGGAAAATTCTATAAATCGATGTAATCTTATGATATAATGCAAGTTCTTAGATTCAAAAAAAAAGAAAAAGGTATCTATAGCCATGCAAGAGAGATCACTAGTTTTTAAAGAATGATACATATAGAAAATTTTAGTGACTAAACAACTGAATGGAATGATAGAAATAGGGCGCTAAATTTGGTACAAACATTCATCAGATTAGAGAATGATAAGAAATAAATGATGAAATGTTTTTATCATATTTTACTTGTAATTTTTCTTAGTATAAAAAAAATTCATAAGTATTTATATGTGTGTGTGTGTGTGTGTCCAGATTGACTGATTATATGTACTTTAGAGTTAGATTGGTACAACATATATGAAGAAAGATGAATTCTCAATATATAATCTATATTTGCAAAAAAAAAAAACACATATATATTTCTATAAAGGTAATGGATACAATTGGATTAAATTTTTTAAATAAATTTTAATGAATACATGATAATTTAAATACAATTTTTATAATTACATTAAATTTACGATAAAAATTATAAATTAAATTCAGGTTTTTAAGAAATTTTTATTTAAATAATGCTTGAGAATAAACATGTTTTTTTGTAATATTATAAAAATAATACACTAAAAAAGAGAGAAATTTGACCTGAACATGTTAAGAAACCAAGATGTCAACTAACAAACATCTATCATATATAAGAACCAACCAATTTCTAGTTTCATTTGCGAAGTTATAAATCATTGAAGTATGGATAAATGCAACAATAAGAGGAGAGGATATTAACAACATTTCAATTTCTTTTATTAAAACATCCCAAAAGATAATACGAATAAATGGAATCACCTATTAAGTTGTATTGTTTGAACGACTGGTGCTCTAAATCCCTGCATAAGGGATATGTGTAGGTATTATGAACGTTTATGTCTTTGTGTGAAACGTATTTTGTCTATCCTTTACCTACATATGATATGATTTCACTCCATGAATTGTAACACTAATGTGTACAATTTCATATTCATATAGGTATGGACAAAAAGAAGATATACCATCACATAAAATGTAGAAGATCCTCGCCGAGATATAGAGAAGCTATTAAAAATAATTTGGTGAGCTAGTAACTCGTTAACTAGTTCTTTCATGTCTACTACTATCCTTCAATTAACAAGAATAATGAAAAAGACAATTTTATGAGTGGTTCCGAATTTCTGGGAAATTATAGATCTTTGAACTTAGTAGCCACTAATTATTTATCGTCACAAGATATCCACCAAATAGAAACAAACATTGTATAGGGAGAGAGTATTCCAATCATATATATATTTATATATCTATATACATCTATATTAGATGAAGCTATAGAGGGATGACTAGAAAGGAAAGACGCATCTTGGTCTAGATTTTGCAATGTAGGGATCCTTTGAGGTAATAAAATTTAATTGTTACTCTGTTGTTTTAAACTAGCCATGAATCTAGCATAGTCGAAATGTCAACATTAAAATTAAATTGAAACCCTCTTTATAAAGGATGAATTTTATGTTGAAATATATTTATATTAGTACAAAATAATATAATACCAAACAAAATATTTTATTTTGCGCCTCTTCTCTGAAACAATCAACATCTACATTTTCAATGTTTTTGATGAATCTCAGATAAAGAAAATATTTTATTAGTTATTTATGTTGTTATTTGAACTACAATTTTGATCATCTAATTCAATCCAAAGGTCATGAAAATTGAAGGAATTATATTTTTAAATTTTATCAAGGTCGCTGAAAACTAAACAATATTATCTAAAATTTCGTAATAGTTTTTGTATTTTGATCACCATTTAATGCGGAAAAGAAATATGAGGAACATTACTTTCTATGTATCAGGATTATTTATATTATTTATATGACTTCATGTGATTTACAATTATATTCAACACCCTTAACATTATCATGTGATATAAATTAATTTTAAATGTTAGAAGACATCAATTCGTTCTTCATAAAGATCCATACTTTCCTTATAATACATGTGCTATAAAAACTATCATGCATCCATCTTAAATTCAAACCTATTAAGCGAATAAAGTGAAAATATCTTTCAAGTTGCAAACCTTTCTTTAATTTTTTCAACCACAAAAGAGGTTTGCATCTTGAAATATTTGATCCCTCTTAGTACTTGATAGATCTAGGTTGGTTCACCTTCATAGTGTTATCTATAAACTTTTTGTGGAAAGAAAATACAACAAAGTTGTTCAAAAAACCAAATTCCAAAACCAATGTTAAATTTTGACAACAAACTCTTAGTGGAAAGGGAATCGATATTATTAACAAATATTTGTAATATTTTAAGTTAAAATATCTAAATAAATATCACTAAACATCAAATCTTCAAGGGTTCTTTAGAAAAATAGCCTAAATATGTTTCCCAATATCATTAAGGAAAAAATAAATAACTAGAAAATGATTCATTCAAATATTCCTCCGGAGACTCACACATGTTCAATGAGATAATTTTACTAAAAATAAACCAAATGAAAAATTCATTTAAAATAAATAAGTTTCTCACAAAATATTCACACAATATTCATTTCATGGTGTATAAGCATATATATGATCTAAAAAATCATTAACCAAGTTAGACAATTGACTTTTCGAATACTCATACATATTTAACAACATAGATTTACATAAAATAGATCAAATGACACTGGAACAAGGTAATGTGTGTGTGTGTGTGTGTGTGTGTGTGTCTGTCCCAATAGGACCATGTTTCCTACACTAGGTGAAATTAAAAACAACATCATTTATAAAAAAAATTAAATAAAACCGTATTTTCTCCCTTTCTGATTTTAAATTATTAACGATCAATTTAAACAAAGTAAAACGAGACTATAATATATAGAAAAAATTCCTATCATACTTCTACATTTTATGAAAAAAAAATCATAGGAAGTAATTCACAATAAAAATAAATTCCACAAACTAAGACTTAAAGACAAATGAATCAATTGAAACCCCACATTTTTTTCATCTAATTTAAAATTTACAATAATCGATTGAAACAAATTAGAACCCACTTGTCCCCTTCCTTATAGGTAAAACTTATATGTGGAAAACAAAAAAAAATATTTAAAGCTTCAAAAAGCCCAAACTTTAACCTTACACTGGAATGCTTTGAGGATAAATTCATGGTTCTCTCCCAAAAGGATCATGTTTCCTAGA
>APFE030649636.1:0-13812 GCA_000404065.3 Pinus taeda | reverse complement strand
CCCTGTGCCATAGCTCTAAATCAGTGCCAAAATGCCAACAATCTCCCCCTTTGGACTTGATGGCAACCCCAAGATCCTCAAAGTCATTCTCCCCCTTTGTCATCAAGGGAAAAGGGTTGTGCTCCCCCTGAACGTACATGTTGAAATCTCTGCCCTGCTATGCTGACCATGCTCCCCCTGACTGTAGGAAAGATCTGCAAAAGATGTTCTTTAAGAAGAACCATGACATATACATCATAAAAGACCTTCCTATCATCAAAAGACTCAATACATACATCCATCACCCAACCACATGGGGGCCATACACCCAACCAAGTGGGGATACATCAGAAAATTACATATAACAACCAAGGACATTACATCTTCATCCCAGGCATAGTGGGGAAACCAAAATAGGCCGTTACATGACCTTGAAACCATAAAAGAGATACATGACATAGAGACAAAATATCTAGAGCAAGACTTATGAAAGTCACCAATAATTGATAGCAGCAGCATCTGTCAATCACCATTCAGATCAGCAACCATGCTTTCCTTCTGTTCTCCCTCTGCAATTGTTCCACTTGAAACCAACAACAGCTGTGAACTAGAACTGAGAGCTTCTAAGATAATGCCAACAATCCATCATTAGAAGTTTATTTGCTCCCCCTGAACCTGTGCCAAATGGTCTCTGTCAGACCCAAATCAGAATAACCTCAACCAGAGCCTGTCCCTATAGATATCCATCAAACCTCCATATACGCAATTGTCTCTACACAAACCGGCGTATGTACGTGGATCCTCCTCAGGAAACTCGCATACACCCATTTTTCTCTGAAACTGACAAGATTTAACAGCAAGATGATGCATCAACTACTCCTAGCTTCTGTCTGAGGTATTCGAAAGTTTCCCTAGGCAGTGGTTTGGTGAGTATATCAACAATTTGTTCCTTAGAAGGAACGTATTCCAACTTGACCTTTTGTTACAGCACTTGTTCCCGGAGAAAATGATATTTGAAATGCTGATTGCACTTGTATTATCACATAATATGGAGATAGGTGGTGTACAAGTGATTTGAAAATCTTGCAAGGTCTGCATCATCCAAAGAAGTTGAGTGTAGCAAGATGTCGCAGCCACATATTCTGCTTCAGCTGTAGATAAAGCAATTGAACTCTGTTTCTTGCTGAACCAAGATACTAATCTGGAACCCATAAAGAATGCACCACCACTTGTGATCTTTCTGTCATCCAGGCTTCCAGCCCAATCTACATCTGTATAAGCATGAAGAGTGAGATCTGTATCTCTAGGATACCATAAGCCATAGTTTTGAGTTCCTTGAAGATACTTGAAAATTCTCTTTACTGCCTAAAGATGGGTTTCCTTAGGATTTGCCTGAAATCTTCCCACTATTCCCATTGCATGCATGATCTCTGGTCAGGTACCTGTCAAATAAACAAGACTTCAATCATGGATCTGTAGGTTGGTTGATGCACTGCTGCTGATTTAGGATTTGCACTGAGGCTGCATCATGTAACCATGGGTGTACATACTGGCTTTGCATCTTCCATGCCATATTTCTTCAAAATTTTCTTGAGATACTTGGTTTGAGACAAAAAGATACCGCCTTCATTTTGTTGGATTTGCAATCCAAGAAAATATGTCAGTTCTCCAAGCAAAGACATTTCGAATTCTTTCTGCATCACCAAGGCAAAGCTTTGACTCATAGCTTCTTCATTACTGCCAAAGATAATATCATCTACATACACAACAAGTATTAGCAATTTGTCATTTTCAATTTTATATAAAGATTGCTATCCGTTGATCCTTTTGAAAAACCTTGTTGTTGAAGATATTTGTCCAAATAGTAGTACCAAGCCCTTGGAGCTTGTTTAAGACCATAGAGAGCCTTTTTTAGTCTGCATACGAGATTTGGATCATTCCCAAGAATGAAGCCATCTGGTTGCTCAATGTACAATTCTTCTTCTAAGTATCCATTCAGAAAGGCTGATTTCACGTCCATTTGAAATATTTTGAACTTTTGAAAGCTTGAGAGAGCAAGGAACATTCGGATGGCCTCAAGTCTAGCAACGGGAGCAAAAGTTTCTTCAAAGTCTTTTCCTTCTTGTTGAGCATACCCTTTACAAACAAGTCTAGCCTTGTTTCTAATTACTTCCCATTTTCATTCAACTTGTTTTTGAAGATCCATTTTGTCCCTATGACATTCTTATCTTTTGGTCTGGGAACCAACTCCCAAGTGTTGTTCTTTTTTATTTTTTCAAGTTCTTCATCCATTGCCTTGACCTAGCATTCATCTTTGCAAGCCTATATTACATTTTGTGGTTTAGTGGAGGAGAGTAATGCCAAATAGCTTGAAGCTTCTGCAATTGTTCTTCTTGTTTGTATTCCATCCTCTTTTTTCCCCAAAATTTGAGATTCTGGATGATTCTTCTGAACGTACCTGGATGGAGTCTTTTCTTCTATCCTTATTTGTTCTTCAGGCTCCTCATGGGTTTCTTCTTCATAGGTTTCTTCTTCATCATGTATCTGATTTGATGTTGATGGATAGTCCTCATCATCTTCGAAATCTTCATAATTTACTTGCCTAGGAATGTTTCCTTCTTCACTAATCACTACATCAATGTTGTCAACAATTCTTCCAAGTCTTTTATTGTAACAGTTATATGCTTTACTATAGGGAGAATATCCAAGGAGAATGTATTCATCTGCTCTAGGTTCAAGCTTGCCAAGTTGTTCATCATTATTCTTAATATAGCACTTGCTTCCAAAAATTTTGAAATGTTTTACCGAAGGAGTCTCACCATACCAGAGCTCATGAGGAGTTTGAGTGCTGCTCACCTGGACATTTGTTTTGTTGAGAGTAAAAACCGCAGCATATGCAGCTTCACCCCAGAAGGTTGCGGGAGTTCCAGACTCATCAAGCATAGCACGAGCAATCTGTTGAACCCTTCTTATTCCATGTTCTTCAATAAAATCGAAAAATTCATTTGAGGTAAACTCCCCACCTCTATCAGACCTGAGGCATTTAATTTTTTGATCTAATTCCTTTTCAGCCAAAGCTTTGAAGGATTTGAATTTTTCGAAGGCTTCATTTTTGTGCTTCATAAGTCCTATCCAAACCATCCTTGAATAGTCGTCAATGAATAATATAAAGTATTCTTCTCCTCGAGGTGACCTTTTCCTAAATGGACCACATACATCAGTATGGACAAGCTCAAGTTGCCTGCTTGCTGATCCTTCCATTTCAGGGAAGTTAGTTCTGGTTTGCTTACCAAACTGACATGATTTGCATATAGTATTGTTTGGAATTTTGATCTCTGGAAGACCACGAACTGTCTGGAAGACCACCAACCTCCGTTGCCATAGTCAGTTTTCATCATTTTTGCTCAAATATCATTGTTGTTGTCCTTCTTCAAATATGTATAAATTATTTGGAGTTCTTATGCCTTTGATCACTGTTTTTCCTGTATCAAGATCATGAACACTACAATGATTTGATCGAAATATTATGTCAGTTCCTTGATCGCACATCTAACTGACGCTTAGTAGATTATGCTTCAAGCCATCAACATACAAAACATTTCCAGCTTTGACTTTTTCTTTCAACTGAACAGTGCCTTTTCCTTTTATGACTGCAGGGGTATCATTTTCAAAAGAAACTTTCTTTCCCTTTTCTAAAGCACTATATGATTGAAGTTTTTCTTTGTCACCTGTCATATGCTTCGAATATCCACTGTCGATGTACCATTGATTTTCCTGTCCTTCTGCGTATAAAGCTATCCCACATCTTTCTAGTTGCGGTTGCTTCATTCTCCATGTTCTGGCACTTGAGGTTTGTTCCTTCTAAGTTGTCTTCCAAAACCTACTCCTGCATTCAGAGTCTTCATGACCGAAGTTATTGCAAATAGAACATTCAATTTCATTTTCAAGGGCAGAAAAGTTGTTATAGGTCCTTTTCGTAATTCCAGTCATACTTCTTTGCTTTTGAGCTTCTCTAGTCATGATTGTCTTATAGGCAACACATTGAGCTACTTTGTGGCCAAATTTATGGCGAGAGAAACATTGGCCATTGAAGAAACTCCTACGATTATCAAATCTACCAGCTAAATGATTGTAGTTTCTATTGTCATCCATTCTTGAGGCAAATTGAGAAGATTTTACCTGTGGCTGGTTGTAGCTTTTTTTCATCCTTAAGGTGGAATGCCCCCAATTTACCTTGTAGTCTTTGTTTATTCTTGATGTAAATCGTCCTTGTTTTACCTAGTGATCTCCATTGGGTTTTGCTCATTCCTCCTTGCTGCATCTAGATAACTTTTTGAGGTGGATGGTTTCTGCGCTTGAGATGCTTCTTCATTATATCCCAGACCCGTCTTGATTAGAGGGGAACGCTGCACATTGATAATCTCATCTAGAGTTTCAGATCCTTTAACAAATCTAAGATTAAGAGCTTTGGTTTTCTCAATCTCTTTTCTATGTCCCACAATTTCACATTCCAACTTTTTATGATGTTTTTCGCTTTCAACCAGTTGACATTGCAGAGAATCAATAATCACATTTTTCTCTTCTAAACAAAGTTTGAGATTAGAAATCTCTTCATAAATACCTTCTTCATTTATAAAATCCATGTAATCATCATCTTCAAAAGCCATTAAGAGTCTATAATCATTACCTCGTTCATCTTCATCACTATTTGAGAGTCCATCACTATCTTCATGAGTGTAATAGGTTTTCTTATTTACACTCTGTTTCTTGTTCCATCTAACAGGTTCGTTACCCTTAACAATCTTATCCTTATGAGGGCATTTGGAAGCATAGTGAACGACTCTTCCACAAGCAAAGCATTTGAAAGGTAACTTACCTCTGAATCTTCCAATACCTCGTTGAAGGTTCTTGACAAAGTTTGATTCTTCCTCTTCTTCTGAGACGTGTCCTGAGTCATAGTAATCTCCTTTGCCTGAAGCCTTGAAAGCAGCTTCTCTCCTGTCTGATGGTTCTCCTTTCCTCATTTCATAAACAGTCAAGATTCCATGCAGCTGTGACATGGTAAGATTTCGTAGATTCTCTTTCTCTTCTATTGTAGAAACTTTAGATTCAAACTTAGCGGACAGAGATTTTAGAACTTTTTCAACCACAACCACCTCTTTTATTTCTTCACCCAAGTTTCTCATACAATTAACAATCTCATCTACATGTAGGAAATAGTTAGCCACACTTTCATCATTGTGCATCTTGAGATTTTCATACTAAATTCTGAGAGTTTGAAGTTTTGTTTGTTTTACCTGTTCATCTCCTTCATACCTCAGAACAATCTTGTCCCATATTTCTTTTGCGGATTTATACTGCATAACCTTGACGAATTCTGATTGAGATAGACATCCTAATAGGGTATTGACAGCCTTTGCATTTGTTTCATATTTCTTCTCCTCAGCCAGATCTGTAGGAGTTGCTCATGGAAAAGTGTACCCTTTATCTATGATATCCCAGACTTCTATACCAAGAGATTGAATATAGGCAGTAATTCTTACCTTCCAATATACGAAGTTTGTCCCATCAAAAATTGGTGGCCTGATGGTTGCTTCTCTCTCATAGTTGCTCATGATGATGGGTCTTCCTTCAAGCGATCAACCTTCTTCAGAAGGACCTGCTCTCATACCAATTGTTGGAAATAATACTGAGAAGGGGGGTGAATCAGTATTATCAAGTCAAATATTCCCTTTTCCAAATCCATATGATATACGCTACTTCTGTTAATTAAAACCGTGTATATATGCAACTATGCAGAAGGAAAGCCGCGTATACAATGCAAACTTATAATTTACTTTATCTTACAGATGTTGATTAGTAATCTAAGTATCAGAATCAAATAATCAGAAACCAGAAACAGTAAAACAGAGTAGAAGACAATCAAACACAAGAACACAAGATATAAGGTGGAAACCCAATGTGGGTGAAAACCACCTGCTGCAATTCATCTTTATCTTCTTTTTAGTCCTTCATAACTCATTGTATGGTATTTTTGTCAACCAAGCTTCCGATAAGACTATCTTGGAGAGAGGTTGGACAATATTGTAACAAGCCTTGGCTTCTCCACTACGCAGAGCTAGTTCATCCCTTTGGAGGAGACGACGGTTGTGGCTATAATGTTCTGCTATTGGGACTAGTGGTTGGACATGGATGTATTTTATGACTGGAACTTACACCTCTTTATATAATAAGAGCTAGCACATTTCATGCATATGTTGTATTGTATTCTATGTTATCTGGTTTACTCTAAATGATATATGTATTGGTTTGATTACGCATGCATGTATAGACTATTATGTATAAGTATGTATGAATCTTTTTGAAATGTCTTGTTGGTTTAACCATCACTTTGGATTGCTCGCTAACTTGCCTTCCATGTTATGATGTATCTTTGCTCGTGTGTTCCCTTCCAAGATGAGCGTTATCACAAGTTTCCAATGGGTTAACTCATTTGAATCCCCATGTGTTAGAACCTCTCATGCACCTTCCTTGACTCACTATAGTTGTCACAGCCTTGGTACCAACAGAGTTATCTTACTTGCCTCTGTGTGAAATCGCGGTCAAGGCATTACTATACGACCCACTGTTGGGACTCCTACACCAAACGGTATAAGGTCTAATTAGGACTTCTTATCACGGAGATCCCCTTACATGTTGGCGAGTCCAACACCGTCAACACAAGTCTTACGAAAATATTGCATAGTGATAGAAATTTCAATAGTTATGCCTTAGGAATTGCAGATTTTGCAAAAAAATTATTTAAGAAGACATTTTAATTCATTTTTCTTATACTACCTCACCCTAATTTAGATAGAGGAAGATATCCTTCAAGTGTAGGAGTACTTCCAATGTAGTCATATGCATAACAACATTATAAATATACTCACACTTATTTTTAAAGGATAAACTTCAACACATACTAGAGTATGAGAAACTAGTTGCTTTATCAGATATTGTATCCAAATCTGTAAAATAATGAGGGAATAAGATCTGTTAATGAAACTAGGCTTTAATGGGATCAACATATTTATGATTCTGCAACTCCTACAAATCTTCCATAACTTGATAAACACTCTCTTGTAGGCATAAGGGATCAGGAGAACGAAAAAAGAAAAACCCCTCAAGTTCGAGCTCAAATATTTTATTTTCATATGATAAGAATGTTTAAGGGAAATTCTAGGGTTTTGAACTTCAACGAAATTTTTAGAGTAGGTCTCAATCATAGATTGATCCTTTCAGGGTCTTTGAATTAGATCTTCCTGAGGTGAATGTTTTATAGTGATAGGAGACATTTCCAAAATCACCCCTTCCCCCAACCCTAAATATATATCATTTCATTCGGTAGGGGAATCAATGAGAATAACATGTGCTTTAAATTGTTGTGCAACCTCCCTGTTTGAATTATGGTTAGGTCTAGGGTTACGGTTTAAATTAAGGTGTGGACTAGGGTTAACTTTAAAGTGTGAGTTACATTGCAGACTAAGGTTAGGTTTAGGATCTGATTTAGAGTATGGATTATTGTTACGTCTAAGATTTGGATTAGGGTTTAAATTAGTGTGTGGACTAGAGTTAATTGTATGACTTGAAATAAAGTAAGGTTGCATAGGTAACTAGGACCATAGAGGATGACTTGGTGGTACATTAGATGAGAATTGCAATTGTTGTTGTTGATTTTGCATGACATATTTTCCTAAGGAAAATGCCCCAAACCATTCTTGAGGACATGGGAATATCTAGATCGAAGAAGAGGGCCAAGGTGGGGGCCATTGTGGACAGGAAGTAGGGTATTCAGTTGGAGGAGGACTAAATTTTTCAATGAAATTGCAGGATTATAAACCTATTGAGGAGCCTGTTGATGATAATAAGTATTAATCCAAATATTAAATGATAATGGGTTTCAAGTTATACTTCATGGTTGGTATGATTCCTTACTTGATTTCTTGAGTACCTCTAACAGCCCTGGTACTAATGGAAATTTTTATGTTGAATGACCCTCCTTGGAAATTTTGTAAACTTTCAAACCAATAGGTGGGAAATTTCTGAGGAAGTGCTTCTTTCTACAATTGGTGCAAAATATCAAGAGTGCTTCTTCAATTGTATCCTGCTTTTGTTCTTCCTAGAGATCATCCACTTGTGAAATAAGAGAAAAAATAACGTAATTTTTAAAAGTTTCAAGAAAATATTTATTTCTACGCTCATAAGTTTGTCTTTGGATCATTTGTATATCTTTGCAACAATATCAAAACTCCTCATTTAAAGATTCCTCAAAATATAATATTTATGTTCAGTAAGAAAGTTGGTATATTCTGTCAGCATAGGGGAATGAATATAGATACGAGAGGTTTTTACACCACCTTAAAAAAGAAATCCTTTAAAATAAATGTGCAGGAAAGAAACAAATTTAAAGAGCAAAAACTAGGAAGAGGAACTAGGTTAAAAGCAAACCAAACTGCAACTTGCCACCAAGGTCAATCCCAAAAGCGCCTCCCCGACAACGGCACCAAAATGTAGGGTGTAGTATATGGTGAATTAGTGAACCTAAATTAAATTTCAATCTGGGGTTTGTGGGCTTCAAGATGTAACATTGGAAATTCCAGAGAGAGACTTCAAAAACCTACAAAACAAAACCCTAGTTTGTCTAGAAAATGCTCACACATTGAATTCCTACACTTGTTCTAATCCCTACTTCAATCCTTCATTCAAAATAAATATTTAGAAATTAAATCATAAACACTCATTATATAGTCTACCAACAATTGTAAGAAAACCCTAGTTATTGGTAATTGAAATAGAAGTAAACCCATACTAGCAACCAACCTTAACTATTAATCACCCTAAAAACATGAGCATCAACCAAGCGACTGTAAATATTTTCTTAAACTTAAGAAATCAAAGATCTACTAATGCAAAACAAGACACTTAAATGAAAATGAAACCTCTATTCAATTTCATACACTAAATCCTCATTCCTTTGAACTCTATGTGTAACCAACAAAATCAAAATCACTCCACCCTGTTTGTAAACAAGAAGTTGAAAGTATGACTTAGATCTTCCTTTAATACTATAAATGAAATGAGGTGAATTGAAAATAAAATCATTTACTATGTGCATAAGAAAAATCAAACTCACTTCAAGCTATTGCTTTCTTGAACCTTAGAACACACTTCAACAAGAAATCTCTTCAAAAAAAACTTAAGAACTGGAACATATAGTGACCATATTAATTCAAAAGAAATTGAATCATCCTTTACCAAACTGATGGGAAACTATTAAAAAAAATCACATGGAGCAATATTATTCTTTCAATTCCTATTCCTACACTATTAGTGTAGGATCTCACAAATAAAGGTTACTTGTTGAAATATCTAAGTCCACAAGTCAAATCATGTATACTAACCAAAGAAAAGATTGTTAAGAGATTTAATAACCAAGTCAAATGAACATACCCTCTTTTAATGTAAATCAAACATGAACCAAGTATTACTATAGATTTAAACTATTTTAAATGAAAATTCCAATTCAATTTCTAGTCTTAGGGTTATTTTTGTTGTAGTGAGCTTCAAATTGAGTTTTAATCAAAATTGTTGGCATACTTCAAGATTTTGAAGGCCTTATTATGTAGTTTATAAACCATGATTTCAATCAAAGAAAAAAGGTTTCTCATGCTTCACATGGATTAATAGATTCAAATTGTAGAAGAGGATTAGATTGGGTAGAATTCCACCGTAATGTCAATAACTATCTTCGGAAGTTACAACTCTTGTTCACACAACCATACATTATCTAGTATGCTTGTTATGTTTTATGCAAACCAAAGAATATCATGAAGTGCCACATAGTTAAAGAAATGCATTACTTGAAAGGATTCTAAATCTGTTAACCCAAATCTTTCCAGATATGAATGTTGAAACAATCACACATCAAAGTTCCATACATATAGAAATAAAAAATAATATAATAAAGGCATTTACAGATCTATCAAACCATGAAAACATTCCACTCTTAACACACCACTGCGATATAGACCCAAATGGAAGATCTACAAATCACACAAAAAATATATGACAAGAGAGATGTTGATGTGGTCTGGTGGGCCCTACGGGTCCAGTGCTCACCCTCTTTAAAAACATTAAATTATAGAGCAAAAATTAATCACGAAATACACAAGTAAGAAGAGCAACCTAGCATTAAAAGTTTTGTATTAAAATATTCAGTCTTTTACATCAATAGCTCTCATGGTCCAAACTAGCAATGTGAATTTAGAATAATATCCTTCCTTCACATAAGGCATGGTTGGGATTTTTATGAAGGTTGTAAGATGTATTTTGGCTCTAACAACCCAATTTTTCAATTCTGGAAAATTATGCATTTTTAACAAATTGTCCCCAAAAATTCTTTCGTATCTTCATAACCATCGAGAATTTTGGAAAATTATTCATAGGAAGCCTAATTTGTCATTTTTTCAATGATCAAATGTCTTGGAATTTTTTATTCAACTCTATTGCCTTGAAAATCATTCATGAGGTTGATTGTTTGGATAATTTTACAAATCTGGGTTTAACATGATTTTTTACAAATCTTCCAAAAAGAACCCTTCGGATCTCCCAAACCATGATGAATTTTTGAAAAACGTTCAAAGTGAGTCTAATTTCCCATATTTTGATTAAAAATAATCTTTTCTAATTTTCAGATTCACCCTCATTTGCACACATATCGAGGAGAAATTTGGAAGTTTGAAAATTGTCTGAATTTTTGGGCTAATTTGTGAATTTTCTTCTAGAAACACATACATATGACCTGGGTGCAGTCTAACTCATGTGGAGGTGTTACAACATCACTATTGACCAAAACCATCTTTGGTTTTCCCCAAAAGTGTGTTAGTCTATCAAAGCCCCAAATCAATGCGGGGAGGAACCCTAAACTGGTGCAGGCAAAACCAAAGATTTAGTGAATCACCATAAATGAGGGAAAGTGCATTTTACCTAGACCAAATATTCAAAATTATATTTGAAAAGTGTAATCAACAGCCCATGTGGTAATTTTCAATGATCAAGGTAACGTAGATGTCCATTCCTTCAATGCGGGAGCTCTTATGCATAGTGCAAGTGTTGGCTTTGTGGGCACTGACCCAGGTTCAACGTTAGTTAGCCAAACAAATCCTTACACTACTAACCCTTTTGGCATCAGCCCGCGGAGCGTAGACCGAAGTCTTACCCGAAGCAGTATGGGGGTATGTTGGAACCAAGTTTCCACACCCTAAGATGGTCATGATGTCGGTTTATACCCTCTGCCCCTACTTTCACGTAGGTTGCTAAGCCTTAGGAATATGTCCGTCTACCCTTTATTCTGCCCTTCAGTACCTCCACGAAGGTGTACAATTGACCTTCTCACAGCCCTAACCCATGGTCCAGGTACTTTTACCTAGCTATGATAATGTATTGTGTAGGTTCCCAACTTATCCCAAGTGTTTTACTTATCTTACTATTCAATCATAGTTAGCGCCATGTAAACTAATATCCTTACTTGTGTTTAATTAACCGATACAATCACATATATTCACGCATCATATAAACATTGTAAATTAAACCCAAAATGCAATATAATTAGATGCATTAACAGGAACTAAATACACAGTAATTGTAGAATACTTCTCTTTATTGATATCTTCCAATTTAATACAGACTCCATCCGCCCTGCACACATAGCTGCAGGGGTCTATGCACTCAGCTGCAGACATCCACTCTAGGCCTTTGTGCACTTAGTTGCAGAGCCTCTACCTACACTAATACCCAAGACTACTTAGACTTCTCTACTCTACTTCGCTACTTTTTTCCTTTCTTTTCCTTGTTCACTACTTAGAGCTTACTTACTTAGCTCATTGTTATACAATCCCATGGTTCGCGGAACATAGGTGGATCTTATACTCGACTTTACACTTTACAAAATAAGGGCGGACAACCCTTTATGACTCTTGACACCTTCATGCTTCGTGACCACAAAATGTGGAGACTTTACAAAATTATTACAAAAATTGTCCCAAAACATGGGCTTTTAGCCCCAAAATTGCCCTTGGGGGAACCCGTTCCCAATGGACCCCTAACACAAACATCTTGACTCACCCTTGATTCATTCTATGGGCATAGAGATATTGGCGCGAAGACCTACCAACTCGACTTGTGTGACAGAAAACTCCGCGGTGCACTGTGTGACCGCCTGCTTCACTTCTTGAACTAATTGCTCTGTTGCTGGTCCTGAACTGTTAGCCTAAAGCTTCTGCTGCGTTTCTTGCAAATTAACAAGCTTTCCTTCAATGGAGGCTGTGATCAAATAAGCTTCATCCAACCAGGGCTTCAAGTGGGCCTTCAGCACTACCTCTTTGTGTTGTGTTGTATCGACTTGTTCCTTCAATGTTTTGGCTTCTTGTAGCTTTGCGAGTCTCTATGTGAGAGCGAAAAATGCACGTTGTACCTTTTACTTTTCCATAGCGCTACTACAATTCTCATGCCTCTGTCTCTAGCAATTTTACATTAGGATCCTCCTGTAGGCTCATTAGGACCTCGAACAACTGTTCAAAAAGTTGTGTGTAGTTTGCTACTACACTGTCTATCGCTACTATCATCACTGTGATAGCGGTTACGTGCTACTCCTTTACATCCAGCAGAGTTGAAGGTTGGGCCTTCAATTGTAAATCTGCAATTTGTAGGTTCAGCGCCAGCTAAAACTTAGCCAACTTTGTGCGAGCATCATGCACCCCTGTAGCAAGCTTGCGAATACGCACCTCGACCGGTTCTCCCTCGGGAATGGCCAACTCCAGGACCATTCAACATGCCTCCTCCATGACCTGAACTATGCACTTGTTTCGATCAGTTACCTCAATCATGACAGTGATTGCAGAGTCTCATTATAGGGCCAGCTGTACATTATTGATTTGTTGATCACTCATCTCCTACATAGTGCACTGTTCGCGGGCCCTTATCTTAGCAATCACTCCATCCTATAGTAGGTGGAGCACCTCACCAAGGAGCACTACCAAATTCAACCCAACTCCCTTGAGGGTGCTAACAAAAGGCCTGTCAGCTTCGTTTTCTGTGCTCAGTGCTCCATCCGAAAGTACTATTGCTCAGGAGTCCTTCTCACGCAGTGTCTCGACAGTTTCTGAAGTACCAATAGCGAGGTTGGTGGACACCATGCCAGCTTGTGATGCGTGGATCTACAGCTCATGCAGACCCATCTGGATGGCCCCCAATAGTTGTTGTTGCTACTGCTTGAACTGCTACAGTACCTCCGCGGTGACATCCCACACCGTGTCTCCAATGTCATTCAAATCTCCCTCTCTGAGGGTGATTTGTCCAGCGATGTTTTATTGGCCTTGGATTTCTTCTGCAGTCCCACTTTTCTTGTTCTCTTGGAAGTTTCATGCAGTACAACACTGTCTTTGGGTCCGCTCCATGCTGCTCTATTTTCTTGTTCATTTCTTCCTCTGTTTCAAGCAAAGGTGACCTCGCAAATTTGTCAGAGCCATGCTTTATTTCTCCTGTCTGCTTTTTCGCCTGCTGAGCAGCATCGTGCTCTGCTTGGGCCTTGGAAATGGCCTCCTTCTTCCTCTTCTCAGCCAACTGCACCATCTTGAGCTTGGCCTCCTTTTTTTTGCACTGTGAGGTGAACTTGCTCAACCCCACCGTCAAGTCTGAGGCAGTGCGCCACTCTTCTGGCCAGCGATCAAGAACTGCATCAATCGCATCATTCGTTTCCAAGAAATCAAGTCATGCCACTTTCGCTCAGGGTCCTTC
>APFE030649635.1:17330-73171 GCA_000404065.3 Pinus taeda | reverse complement strand
GAAGGCTAGAATCATTGGTCGCGGAAAAGTAAAGTTGAAGTTGCAAGGTGGAAGGGTTAGAACACTTCCAGGTGTTCTACATATTCCTGCATTGGCCAGAAATCTTATTTCTGTAAGAAAGCTGGATTATGTAGGTGTAAAAAAAGTGTTCGAGAAGGATACCTACAAAATGGTTCGGGGAGCACTTGTGGAGAGTCGAATTGGAACTCTGTACAAGCTGCAAGGTAGCATCATTATTGATTGGTGCAATAGTTTTTTGGTTCCTGAAAGTGGAGCAAAAAATCTACTGGTCTCTAGAGAGAAGACCATGTTGTGGCATCAAAGGCTTAGACATATTGGAGAGAAGGGCCTTCGAATACTTCATGGTAAAGGTATGGTATAAGGTATGAGTAATATCTCTCTGGATTTTGATTTATGTGAAAATTGTGTATACGTGAAGTAGAATCAGGTGAGTTTCCCCTCTGGTAGTAAGAGGGTGAAACATATATTAGAGCTTGTGCACAGTGATGTGTTTGGACCTGTGAAAGTTCCATCACTGGGTAAATCTGTGTATTATGTATCATTTATAGATGACTTTTCAAGGAATACATGGATATATTTCCTTAAGAAGAAATATGAAGCCTTTGATAGGTTTAAAGAATTCAAGGCTCTCGTGGAAAAGCAGATAGAGAAAAAGATAAATGTGCTGAGGATAGATAATGGTGGAGAGTTTTGCAGCAAGGAATTTGAAGAATTATGTAAGAAATGTGCTATAGCATGATAGAAGACTACTCCTTATACACCTCAGAAAAATGGAGTTGTAGAAAGAATGAATAAGACGTTGATGAAGCATGCTCAGTGGTGCCGAGTTAGGACAGGAATTCTGGGCAGAGGCAGTGGATACTGCATGTTAACTGGTCAACAGGTCACCTTCATCAGCGTTGGAGGATAAGACTCCACAAGAGGTATGGACTAGTAAGAAACCCTCTCTTTCACATTTGAGGGTATTTGGATGTGATGCATATGTACATGTTCCAAAGGAGAAATGAACCAATTTAGATAGTAAATCTGAAAAGTGCATCTTTATTGGGTATAAGGATGGTTTAAAGGGTTATAAGCTTTGGAACCCAGTCACACGGAAGGTTGTGTACAACCGAGATGTGGTGTTCAGAGAGGTGAATGGTGTTATTAAACATGAATTCCAACCAAAGGAACATGAGAAGATAGAGTTTAAGCTAAAGGACAAAGAATCAGACTCTACAATAGAGGATGAATTAGAAGATGAAGAGCCCCAAACTCCGAGTGTGAGAAGATCAGTTCGAGAAAGAAGGCAGCCATAAAGGTATAGTCCATCTGCTTTCTGTTCAAATTTTTCTTTTTCGGTTACTGATGATGATCCCAGAAATGTGAAGGAAGCAGTGGACTCAGAGGATGGAAAACTCTGGAAAGAGGCCATGGTTGATGAAATAGCATCTTTGCACAAAAATGATGCTTGGGATCTGGTGGAGTTGCCGGCTGGAAGGAAACCCATTGGCAACAAATGGGTATTTAAAAAGAAGACAAATGCAGAAGGAAAAGTGGAGAAATACAAAGCTCGGTTGGTAGCAAAAGGTTATTCCCAGGTGCCGGGAATTGATTTTGGTGATATTTTTTCTTGTGTTGCCAAGGTAACTTCTATTAGGTTACTTTTATATGTTACTATTGATTTTGATTTTGAGGTAGAACAGATGGATGTGAAGACAACATTTCTTCACGGGGATTTGGAAGAGGAGATCTACATGAAGCAACTTGAAGCCTTTGCGATGAAGGGTAAGAAAGAACTGATATGCAAGTTAAAGAAGTCTTTGTATGGGTTAAAACAATCACCAAGGATGTGGTATTAGAAATTTGATACATTTATATGGGGACTTTGCTTCATTAGAGGCAAAGTAGATCACTGTGTATATTTTAAATTAATTGATGACCGTGTTATTATTCTGGTTTTGTATGTGGATGATATGTTGTTGGTTGGAAATGACAAAGAAATTATCTAGGATTTGAAGACCCAATTGTCCTCCAAATTCGACATGAAAGATCTTGGTGCTGCAAACTATATTTTGGGCATGGATATTAAAAGAGATTGGCCAAAGAGGAAGCTCTGGTTAAACCAGAGGAAGTATGTTGAGACAATACTGTAGAGGTTTAATATGCATGATAGTAAACCGGTGAAGGTTCTGATTCCTGTAGGTGTGAGGTTATCTACTGAACAGTGTCCCAAGACACAAGAAAAGGAAGAGGACATGTCCCGTGTTCCATATGCAAGTAGCTTCACGTATGCAATGGTCTGTACTAAACTGGACATTGCAAACGCAGTGGGAGTATTGAGCAGGTTTATGTTAAAACCAAGAAAGGAGCATTGACAGCAGTGAAGCGGGTTTTCAGATATTTGCGTGGCACTAATGATTATGGTTTGTGCTACCAAGGAAGACTATGATTGGACGGAGTGTTGGATATTTGTGGCTTTTTTGATGCAGACTGGGTTGGAGATTGTTAAACATACATGGGGAGGGAGAGAAATATGAAAGATAAATCATGAGAGTACCTTTTTTTATTAACAGGAGATATACATTTATAGTACATTGTTGTGACCGTTGGGTTTCACATCCCAAGGTCTCTTGGACTACTTTTGTCCATTCGGCTTCCACACTAACCCATTGAGGATTAGGTGTCCAACATTCCCCCCCTTAATCCAAAGGGTTATGTATGAGTCCAAGAAGGGAGCTGGAATACAAAATGTGCAAAAATGCATGGCAGCACTAGGCTGAATGTGCTCTCTGAAATGTTGGTATAAAGGGCGGTGGTTTAAGGATGACCACCAACACTGGAACGCTTAGTGCAGTTCCTGGAAGTCTTCCAAAACTGGCGAGAAACTGAAGTTTTCTGCTAGAGGAAGTGCTCCTATTGTTTTGAAGAGGGAAATCTTCAACCATGAAAGGGAGGTCTCACCTCGCATAAAAGGAAGAACTTCAACCTGAAAAGGGAAGTCTCAACCTGTAATGGTTTAAGGATGACAAACAACTCGGAAATACTTAATGCAATTCCTGGAACTCTTCCAAAACTGGCAAGAGGCTGGAGTCTTCTACTAGAGGAAGTGTTATCAATTTTGTTCCTGGAATTCTTCCGAAATTGGCAAGAAGCTGGAGTCTTCTGCTAGAGAAAGTGTCCCAGATTGCCAACTGAAGGCATGTTCACGGGCATATTTGTCTCTGGCTACAACTCTGAAACTAATGTGGCAGGTTGTGGCTCAGGTTTGCTTGATGTGGCTTTGAAGCTTGTAGATGACCATCATTTCCCCCCCCTGTCAGATACAAGGTGAGATGATGGAGAAAACTCAGCTCCAAGACTTTTCAATACTCTGGAACAAGTTCTGACATGCGTTTGGAATATCTTCTTGGTTGTTGATGCCCATTGCCAAGAAGTGATCCATCCAAGATGAATCTTTGTTCTTGCAGGACATTTATTTCTGAAGCATCTGTGTGAAGAATGTTTGATTTTATGACAGTGCTTACATGGATGAAGATCAAAACAGTGATCTTTCAGATGGCCAACTCAGTCACAGTGTTGGCATTTTACAATCTATGGTTGTTGTTGTTGCTATGGAAGAGGAGTAGAATCTGGAATAGCTGAAGTTGAACTGTCTTGAGGAGCAGGTGAACTGGCATGAATGAATCGAGCACTCTGAAACTGAATGGGCTTGGCATAGTCTGGAATATGAAAGGACAAGTCCTTGTCATATCCAAGATCAATTTTATGCTTTTTGTGGACAAGCTGTTCCCAAGGTCTGATGATGGGCTTGGAAGGTGCAGACTGAGTTTCTACATCTGCATGCAAATATGTTGTCGTATTAGGCACTGAATTTGCAACATTAATGTCTTGCTGTTTATGGGAGTCTGTTTCAATTTTCTGAACAGAAACAGGTTCAGAATGATGACTCCAATGTTGTAATTCTTCTTGTTGAAGCTGAGATTCAAGTTGTAAAAAGTCAATCTTTTCATGTACATCTTGTAAACAACTATGAATATCGGTGAGAAAATCCTTGCTAATTTTGACTGTATTATCCATAGTAGAGTGTATTAGATTGTCCACTAACTCTAATATTGCACCAATTGGAGCCATTTTTAACCTCAAAAAATAGTACAACAATGAGGAAAAGATGGACACCAGTTGCTCTTTTATATAAACTTATGGCAATAACTTCAAATCGATCAGCTTGCAATAGATTCAACACACAAAAAATGGTGATATCCGAAAAACAGACTCCTTATTCAAAAATGAATTTTCTTCAATTCACCTGAGAATTTAACTTCCAACAAAGCTACAAGCAATTTAGGCCTCAAAAAGATATTTTCCTGTACCAGCCTTGAATCCAAGGGAACTTGTCCTGGCAACAACTTTAATCTAGTTCAATAAAAATCTCTGATATGAACAACCTTTAAGAAAATACACCAATTCGATCTACAAAGGATAGTCTTGGCTTGAAACAATTTCCACTGAACTCCTAAATAATGCCAAATTGTTGCAACTTTAAAGAATATAAATAATACCCAATTCTTATGAACATTGAACTCTCTCATTCCCAAAAATCCCTAGCATAATCACTTTCAAAGCAGAAATGATGGCTATCAAAAGGAAATACCCTTGTGGATTATCTTCCTTTTGAATGCAAGTATCGAAATTAATAAAATAATTATTTGAAGTACCTACACCAACACTTCTTCAGATATATCCAAGTTAGGAGACAAACAAACTGCTGAAGATTCACACACCTTCTTGCTCAACTGGTTGGAAAGATTCCCTCAATATAAAAATTTATGATGAGCAGATGCGAAGTTTATTTGGGATTGGTTCTGGTTCTGCTTTTGACGTTGCAATCCACAGCCACATGGAAGAATTCATAGTTGATTATGTAACAATTGTAGACATGCAAAATTTCAAACAAATTAACTAAACTAAGGATCAATACACCACAAGAATAGATCCTCAACCTCCTTTAACTATTTATCTACTTCAATTTACTAGGAGAAGCATGAAACACATCCACTACACTGCAGAAAGTATCCTAATCCAACCAATATTCGAAAGGCATGGAAACCATCCCATTCTCAAAGGCTTCATAGCGTCATTGCGATGCTTCAACATTATGCCTTGTTTGCGATGTTGTTAGAAAGCCAATCCAAATCTTCATACAGTCCTTCACTAGAAGTAGCACAGGTACTCTGGATATACCAATGACACTGACGCAAAGAATGCAGGCCAAGCTTATCAGTTATCTCAGCAACATTCATTGCATTGGGAAGATCCTGCTTGTTTGCAAATACGAGGAGAACAACATCTCGTAACTCATCCTCATTCAACATCCTATGCAATTCGTCTCTTGCTTGAACAACACGGTCCATGTCATTACTATCAACCACAGCGTATTCAATACCATTCAATACCATTCAAATACCATTCAATACCACAGCGTTAATACACTTTGTTGTGCTCCAAGTCGGCATTTATGTTGCAGTCGAAATGAATGTTACTGACATGCGATGACTTGCGGTGCTGGTGTTGGAGTTTTCTTGATGATAAGGAAAACCAATATTTTGCTTCAAAGGTCTACACGTCAGGCGCCTTGGCCTTCTCCATACTTGGATGCATTTGGAGAGGAGGACTATGATATGAATAGAGGAAAACCCTTATATCTGAGCAAGGAGCGCTACACTGCTCTTACGGACATGGTGGTTTCTCATGGGCTTGATCACAGTACACATGTTCTTCTTCAGACGACAAGGGTCACAGTCTTCATAATTTAGCTAATTTCTTTTAACGCCAATATCAAAAGATATGTAGCATTTGTATATCGCTACAATGCTGAACTCATTTTTAAAGAATTGCAGTTCGACAGTTTCTAGTGCGGGCAAGCTTCCGTGTGTTACTGCAAAACCTGGATGGGCTCGAACCTCAGATGTTCAGATGGTAGATTTAAGAAATTACCCATTAAATATATAAAACCACACAAACAAGCGACTTTAAAATATAAACATTTTCCAAATAGTACAGATTCCTCGCCCTTACGTTCTCCCTTTCAGCATAGCCAAAACAGTGTCGCCGCGTCTTCACAGAACACAACTTAAAAATACAATAACCTGGAAATGGCTCTTAAAGCCAGACAACTACCTGGCACGCCATGATTCGGATGGGATTCTGAGTCTCAGCACATTTTCGTGTTGCGCCCATGGCTCATGGTGACTCACGAATGGCAGTTGGGGAGGAGGAATAGTGACTTATACCCATCCCCATGAGCCTGAAAGTTCTCGGCGATGTGCAGCGACTGATAGAATTGTATGAGAAATATAATCGCATGGTTTTTTTTTTTAATCCAGACTTTCAGGAGAAAAAAATGTTGAGTTCGATCAGCAACAACAGATATGAAGTTCAGACGAGCCAGTCAGGGCGTTGACATAGTTCATTCGATGTGGAGTGCGAATGAATAACAGATATGGTATTATACGAAGATATGGTGCTGGGCAGCGGATACCATGTGGGCAGATCGTTCGAAGATACAAAAAGAGCTCAAGCAGTGGCCAACTACAGAAAATAAATGGAGGCACAGTATAATTAGGTGAATGAATTCATGTAATGGAGGCGTAGATGCAATAACGCCCTTTTTTTTTGAAACGTTTATGAACAGTCAGAGAACTGAACAGTCATATGGAGGGGCAGCTACCATGTCAGGAGCAGCTAATTTTATGGAGAACCTGCTTAGCTATATGGAGAGCAGACACTAGCAGCAGTATAATCAGGTTGCAGCTAAAATTGAGCTGAAGAAATATTCATGAGAAACTATTCATGAATTTCATGGTAGAAATAAACTGCACAGAAAGGCCATAAAACAAATGGCTCAAATTAATTATGCAGGGCAGGAATACGCCTGCTCTGATACCATGTTAAACACACATGGAGAGCGAGAGAAATATGAAAGATAAATCATGAGAGTACCTTTTTTATTAACAGGAGATATACATTTATAGTACATTGTTGTGATCGTTGGGTTTCACATCCAAAGGTCTCTTGGACTACTTTTGTCCATTCGGCTTCCACACTAACCCATTGAGGATTAGGTGTCCAACAAAGATCTAGATCATAGAAGATCTACAAGTGGGTATGTGTTTAACCTATTTGGAGGTGCAGTCAGTTGGATGAGTAAGAAACAATCTATAGTGGCACTATCAACTACAGAGGCAAAATACATGGCAACCACTGATGTAAGCAAGGAAGCAGTTTGGTTGTAGAGATTGTGTTCAAGTATGGGGTTAGTACAGGAAGCTATAAGGATAGACTGTGATAGCCAAAGTGCAATTTTCTTGGCAAAAACCCTGCATATCATTCAAAGACAAAGCACATTGATGTTCAGTATCACTTTGTGAGGAATATGATAGAAGACAAAAAGTTGTTGCTAGTAAAGGTGGACACTTTGAAGAATACTGCATATGCATTGACAAAATGTGTGAGCTTTGAGAAGTTCTCTTGGTGTAGAGAAACAATGGGCGTTGCAGGGCTGGATAAATGAATAAGCTCTCTTGTGGCCCCCTGTGGAAAGAAAACAACAAGTGGGAGAATGTTGGGTTGTATTATATTCTTTCCACGACTAGCCCACATAGTTAACTCGGGGTTAGAAGGGGGGGAGGTCATAGGGGGTTTGAGGGGGACCCTATGTTAGGTTGGGCGAACCCACCTATGGTTTTTAGCATGATTTTCGCACATGCTTTTTGGACGTGATGGTTTTCAGTCCATGGTATTGGATGCTTTGGCATGTATAAATATGTATTATAACATTGAAAGAAACATAATCAAAAATCAGGTTGGTAGTCCCGGTTTTTAGGATTCAGGGGAAAATCTCTATGTATATGTGTTTTATGTGTTATGCTCTCACATTGTTTATTTTATGTGTTTTTGAATTCGTATGCAGGAAATTTCTGTATGGGGTTAAAACCTACAGTACCTAACTTTTCTTGTCGAGTCTGCTACTTTGACGAAGGTTCCAATCGAGTTGCCTATTCCTTACAAATTTCATGGTCCTAAAAGTCCATTAGTAAACTGAAAAGCCATACCCAGATGGGTGCTGCCAGAAGCTTTTCTTGGTCTGGGTTATAACATTCCTCCCAGTGTAGCATGAATAGGCCAGCATTGTTGAAGAAATACAACCCATCTTCAAAACCTTCTCCTTGTCTTCAAGGTTGGAAAATACTATAGAGAAGAATCGTTTCGCCCCTAGCTTGAGGTATATGTGCCCCTTTGGTTGCCACCGCTGTTGGATCCATTTGATCAGTTCCTTCTTAGTTTGCTAAGCCGCAATAAACTTACATATCAGGGCATGGTTCTTCATATATCTTTTGTATTCCTCCAATCTATTGTTTAGTATAACAAATCAGGGTTTCTTGGTTGCTACGGGAAGGAATTTTCCTCACAAGCTCGCTTGCCACTTGGCTCCCAAAACCAGCATCCCTTTCCCCCAGTTTTCATTGCCACCCTGCTAGCTCATCTCTCCTACATCAATGTTTCGGTAGGAGGGGATCTCTCCGGCCTTCGCCATACCACTCATGGCTACTATCAGTAGTATTCCTTGTCACTTTACCCCTGTCATTTCTTAGTCTGCAAGGTTTACAGACCACTTGTGAGGGTTTACAAACTTGTCAAGCCAAGTACTTCACGAAAAAACCCAAGGTGCTCCCACGATACACGGGGAGTATTAGTCCATCTCGTTTCAATAACTATCTGCAAAAATATTTTGACAACCAAATCAGAAAATATTCTTATTATAATAATAAACGTTATTATTAATATATAAGTATAATATATATAAATTTTAAAAATATATAAATTTTTTAAATTAAAAAAAACCAAAATAGTTAATTTTAAGCAAAAAACAATATGGTTGGCCATCTCCAAAAAGTAAGAATGATGACATTCCCACCGCATAGCTCTGAGTAATAATAATATTTAACTTATTAATTAAAATAGAAATCATGAAATGTTGCAGCTTCCGTGCCTAAGATTGAAGAAGTAAAAAACAAATGTATATTTGCAGTTAGTTTCTTCTTAACCATTTTAATATTTTGTTTAATATATTTCTAGCCGAATTGTCTTTACCAGGATCAGAATTTTTTTACCAAATTCAACCCTGAATCCTATAAATCATATTGGCAGTCAATGCTTCATGTGAAAGAAGTGCAGATATTCTTATGAACATATTATTAAAGGATTTAACTGAAGAATGAAACAGAAGAAAACATAAGAAGAAGATCATCGAATGAAATGGCCACTCGATATCACGGTGGCTCGCCACAGGTCATCCAGGGAATTATTAGGCAGGACCAGGTTTCAATCCTGTACACTCCTTTTTGGATTTTTTCAACTTTTTAATAGAGTTATAAAAATTGGATTTTTTCAAATTTTCTTTTTTATTACATAGTTATAAAAATTGATATTTTTTAATGTAGATTTAAAAAGTATTTTTTTAGACCGATTGGAAATCGGTTGTTTGATCACTCTTATATTGAAATATTGAAAAAGTATTCTTGAAATATACAATATAACCCTGCATCTAGTAAAATTGATTATCATAATAACAATGGCACATATGATAATAACAATAGCACTTATTCATATATTTTCCAACGTTTATGATATTATGCTTTGGTAGGCTCGTATTTTCTGAGGTTTTTGACTTAAGTGTTATCGATGTTTAGATTGGGATTTGGGTAAGAAAATTTTTCTTTAAACAATACTGAAAACTGTATTATATTCTGGGAATGATTTTCACATTAGTGAAATGAAGTTTATCTAATTTTGCTCTGAGTTTCCAGTGAGTGTAGTTGTTGAGAGTATTAATTTGCTTGTTTCATTCTTGTTTGTTAGTTGTCATAGTTAATTTAATTCAGTTCAATCAGTTTCAATTTAGTTGGCTGAATGTTTTTTGTCTTTTATGTAATCTATTTAGTTATTACTAAATAGTGTGAAAAGCAGTTAACTTCGTTTCTATTTTTGAAAGCAGTTAACTTCGTTTCTATTTTTGAACTTATTTTTGTCTATATTATCCTTATCAGCAACATCAAAATAGAGGTATTTTGTACTGAAAAATACAGTGAACGAAGATCCCAATTCCAAGTGCTTCGAAACAAAATTTGCTCACTGACAAAAGTACCACCATTTAGATTGCTATTTTTCTGCTTTTGGAGGAACCATTTCATATCTTCTAAATATTAGAAACTATGCGTAAAATTTTATACCTCCACATCATTAACAGCATTGAGATTCCTGATTATACTTAGCCTAGCATCTTCAATCTCAATTCTCACGGATTATATTGATAAGTTTGTTTATTTATTTTAAAACGATGATATTGATAAATTTATTTACCTTGAAATAAGGTTTTTAAAAATTTAATTGAATAATGTTTTTGAAATTTTATTTTAAATAAAATTTAAAGTAAATAGTAATAGGATTTAATATAAAATATTTTTGAATATATTAATAAAATTTAGTTTATTTCAAAATCATGTTTTGAAAATTTCACTTTAAAATATAAAAGCTTATAAAATGTTATAGGCCAATTAAAGAGAATATTTTTCATTACATATATGATTGACGCACTTCCAGATTTTGACATTTACAAATGACACATAATTCACATATTCTGAGCTTTACGAATGACAAACAAATATAATTTATATCATGGTGCTGGTAATAATTAGAAATAAAGAATTGAGATTCCCTTGTTATCTTCTTAATTTTCTCAATCTGGCCATGTTTGAAATGCTAGATTATTAATCAGGACGCCGAAAAACCCTGGCTAATTAATGGTTGGTAGAAGTCATTGGAGATTCTCCCGTTTAAATTTTATGGCTGTATAAATAATGGTGATGGAGTTGATTTTTTTTTCGGAATTGGGTAGAAAAATTTGAGGTGAAATTTTGATTTGTGTTATTTAAATTAGTTTTTTGACTGTATATATAGATTCACCACTCTGGAAAATTATAGGACACTTTGATTGAGTAAGATTACTAATACAACTTGTGATTTCAATAAAATCCTGGTAGATTTTAGAGAAATTTAACCAGAAAACCCCAACCTAAAAACTTCCAAAAAATAAAAAAAAACAACTCCGAAATAAACCCGCTAACTTTGTGAGTCTTCAAGTTCTAACATAGTGTCAGAGCTCAAGTGAGGTGTTGGGAGACGCTGCCTTGTGCATTTGAAGGCGTGCGAACTTGACTCGCAGATGTGCCATAGTGAAGGAGCATTCTGCAAGGAGTCGTGTGCTGTTAGTGTTGTTTCTGCACTAACAGTGCCATGAAGTGTTGTTGAGATCGTGAGCCTGCATCAGCTGGAATCATTATGTGCATGCAAGTTCAGAGCTCAGGTGAGCTGTGAGGAGACATTGCTCAGGTAAGCTGTTAGAGAGCCGCCTTGTGTGGTCAGACTCAATGCCAGAGCCTGTGGTGTTGTGTGTGGTCCAGACTCACTGCCAGAGCCTGTGGTGTTGTGTGTGGTCCAGCGTTGTCCGGAAGAGGGCATAAGGGTGAGCCTAGGAGCGTGTGAGCTCAGAGCCAGAGTTGTTTTTGTGCACATGTTGGGCATTGACTCGAGGTGTCGAAGACTTTGTTGTGCATTGAACCCGTGGAGGAGAGAGCACACTACTGTGACGCCCTATATGTTGCTTGGTCGACGAGGACCCTGCAGTGAGAAGATCTTTGTGTGTTTGATCGTTGTTGGGAATATTGCCAGCCTGCAACGCAAAGATCCATGGTAGTAATCCATCTGCGATTTTGTTGCAGCGAGTTGTCTGTGTATGTGCGAGATCATGGGAGCGTAAGAGTTGTCATACCTTGAGATCCAGTCGTGGGTTTCATCACTCTGTGTATACAGGAAGATCGCAGCCTGAAAATTCGCCCTATGGCCTTGTGGCATTATATGAGGAGGATGTCGAGATCTAGTGGTGTTGTAGCGCTTTCGGCTAGTAAAGTTGTTGTGTTCAATGTTCTCAGAGCTTGGGTTGTGAGCTGTTGTGAGGCCGCTTATAAGGGTTTGCCTAGTTGCTTGTGAGCTAAGTGCAGTGCATAATGTGCAATGGAGCACTGAAGGCCGAGTGGAGGCCATGGTGAAGTTCGGAAGACCCTGCCGATCGTGGGCAGTGAGTAAACTACTGCAGCGAGTGTTGAGCTGCTGTCTGTTGTTGAGCGTGGAGATTTTGTTATTTCTGCAAGTGTTGCTGCAGCCTAAATTGTAGATTGGAGAGCGTTGAAGCAGACAGCTGTGGCTGTGTGTAAGCCTGGAGGCGACGTGGAAGAGCGGCCTGGAGATCTCACAGCGTGTGGACAAGCTATCGAGTTGAGTGCTCTCAGGATGGAAAGCCGAGTGTTGTCATTTGAATAATTTTGAAATGGCGCCGTGTTGTGTATTCCGCCTTGTTTGGATTGAGTGT
Organism: Pinus taeda; assembly: GCA_000404065.3. Classification (NCBI taxonomy): domain Eukaryota; kingdom Viridiplantae; phylum Streptophyta; class Pinopsida; order Pinales; family Pinaceae; genus Pinus; species Pinus taeda. Next base: position 60,684 of record APFE030649635.1, on the reverse strand, counting down.
TGTGTTGTTGTGGATTGAAAGCTGTATAAAAGCATTGTTGTCGAACCGACTGTGTGTATAGTCGTGGAGGAATATTGCGAAATTGTTTGTTGAATTGATCGCTGGCATTACTAATTTATTTACGGAAGCGTGTAGTCGGCCAGTCTAGCGTTAAAAAGAGAGCACTGGAGATTGTGGATGGTGCTGTAGCGCTGATCCGCCCGAGTTGGATGGCACAGGGTGGGCCATGTTGAAGGTCGATCTGTGTTGAAGCCAAAGCTATGAAATAAAACAGAAAAAGGATGAAGCCTCCAACTTCAATGCAATGTAAGAATGTTGTACCTCCCTGTTGACTGAGCACGTGTTTTGTTGAACTGTCCTTTAGCTAGAGGCTGAGCTGTTGTATGATCAACTGCAATTTGGAGGCGTGGGAACATTATCGTAGTGCAGCGTAGAGTGTGAGAAGCAGAGTACCTGTCTAGCAAGTGTTTTTGTGTTTAGTTTTGTCTCTGATATGAGAGAGAGAGGCACCATGGAAAATTGAGGTTGAGGTAACGTGGAAAGTTGGTGCGTGGAAGTGTGGTGAGCGTTAGATAGCCACGAAGTTTGACAAAAGACCATGCATTATCTGTTGCAAGAGCTGTTCATCTTTGTACGTGGGAGTTTGGGCGCTCTCATGTGTGAGAAGTGGATTTGTGTGTTGAAGCGGCATACAGAGTGCGGACTGTAGGGGGAGCCTACGTTGAAAATTGTCAGTCATGTTCTCCGATCCACTGGGCATGGACTGGTATGGTATGCATTAAGTGGCGCGTGTTTCCAGCTTGTAATTGAGCGCTATGTAGAGAAGGACAACACGTGGAGTGCCGCTGCACCAACGTGGAGTTGAAGCTTGAGAATGTTGTGCCGAGCGTGAAGATGTGTTTGTGAAGTCTGTATGTTTGATCGCTGTTGATAACGCACACGGTTATCGGTAAAGAGAAGTCTACGTCATTGTTTAAAGTTTAATGAGGGGAAAAGTTTAATGAGAGGAGCGGGCTGTTTTCGTTTTTTAATTATATGGTGAATAGACTTAAGGGTATATTAAATTTCTATGATTTTGTTCCTATTAGCATTCTTATGATTCTTATGATTTTAGCAAGCAGTAACTGCAAGACTTAAGGATATACTAAGTTTCTATGATTTTGTTCCTATGACTTTAGCATTCTTATGATTTTAACAAGAGCAGACTCACCGGAAAGGGGCCGCCACCACAGCAGGTCATTGTACTCAATGAGATTTGAACTTCGGTCTCCCATGGCTTCACCCATGTGACTTACCATCAAACCACACATCATTGTACCAAAGGTAGTGGGCTTAGCCAGGGCAGGCTTCACCCATGTGACTTACCATCAAACCACACATCACTGTACCAAAGGTAGTGAGCTTAGCCAACGTCAATTATTACTTGCACGACGAGCTAATCAAACACAAGACTAGTCCATCATGACAAAGCCAACTTTACTACCACACCACCTCCCTAACATTCGAGCGCCCCATCTTGATTGTTTCGAGCCATACTGGGCACTTTGGGGCTGCCGAATAAGAGATTCCATTTATGAAAAAGTTGCAACATTATAATTTAGTAAAAAAACGTTTATTTTATGTATTGTTGTAAGTTTAGCTGAGATTGAAACTACAGGTAGGTTAAAGTTTAGGTCGTGAAAGTTGTTAGAGTATTAATCACGATGCCAACGATGCCAACAAATCCTGTACATATGTCAACGACCTAAACGAATTCAATGTTAATCGGCAAGGTCAGTGGAGATTATTAATTTTCCGGCTCTTAAATGTATAAATAACCATAATCGCTAATGAAATAAACAAGCTCACTTTGGGAGTAAAAAGTTTACTTTGTGTGAGTATTTAAGTTCTAATATAAAAATTATTATTTCCACAAAAAACTTAATTGTATTAAAATCAGATAATGCCTTATACATCTTTACAGACTGAAATAAGAGATATTTTTTGACTATGCAGTATGTAGAAAAACAGTGCCAAACATTTATATCTGAAAGCTTATATCACAAAAGGTGACAGAAAAATAAAAAATATGTATGTATGGTATACATGAGGTAAACAAACCATACCAGAGAGATTGTCTAGATAATTAAAAACCCTTTTTCGGGAGCGTTATTTTCGAGTTGGGAGAAAGTATGCACTATTAGCAAAAGACAGTTGCAAAGAACATACTTGGGAAATTGATATATAAACAAATAAATTTATGTGCAACTCTGAATCTGATATGTTTTGGCTTCCATTTTTATGTCCATTTTCCATTTACCCATTTTAAGAGCCCTTTCTTCGACAAAACATCTGCTTGAAAATTATTCATTATCTCAAAGTGAATGGTGTTAATGATACCATGATTTCAAGAACGGGGAGTCAAATATAATCAGTCCACTTCCTTTCGTTGATCCATGTTCCTGTTGTCTACCGTCAGATAATGGTATTAGTTTCCTCTTCTGCGACATCCGGCTCGACATTTTATTGCAACAATTTTGGTGCACAGATTACTTTGTCTCCTCCGTTACATACTATAGTATCATCATAGATATAAAGAAGCAAAGAATACTTCACACGGCCACCAAAACATGACTCTGGAAGGGGCAGAGATAGATGGGAGAGTCCTTAGCAGCCTGAGATAAGACTGGCAAATAGGGTACACGACTCAAAAACAGTCTGCTTCATAACAGTTGTTGGAAGATAACATAAGGCACGCAAAATGAATACACCTACAGAAACCTCTCCTCGATTCTTAACATCTCTAACATCCTTAATTAATACCATAATGTTAATATTATGAAATTTTTTTAATACGATAAATAGTGTAAAGCTATAAGTATCAAAAAGTTTTAATATGATTAATAGAATAAAATTTAAAAGTATGAATTTTTTTATAATATTAGAGTTAATAAATTGAGTTTGATATTATTTATAATGTTGTGTTTAATATTACTGTTTATAGTAATATAAGGTTTAATATACTAGATTTATAATATAGGTTTTTTTTAGTATTTGGGTTTTAATATTTAGATTTACGATACTAAGGTTTAAATATTGAGTTTATACTATGAGGTTTATAATACAGTTTAAGTGGGCCTAATGGTTAAGAGCATGTGTTTCCTCCTAAGAGGTCACAGGTTCAAAACCAGAGGGGGGTAGAGTATGTATGCCTTCGTAGACTTAGCCAAATCGCTGTGCGGCTTGGCTGTGACCTTAAGAATGGATATTATTATTATTAATATTTTACTATTACAATTACATTTTACCAATGTGGTCATAGTATGTACAACCATATTAGTAAATGTGGTTGATATAAGTTGGTAGGGGTATAAGCACATTAATAAGTATTATGTATATGGTGGTAATTATTGAATATTTGTGATTATTAATAATTATATCAATAATAACAACTATATTATTATATTTTTATATATTTATGGTTATTATATTAATATAATATTATGTTATTATGTAATATTATATTAACATATTAATGACTATGTTTCAAATGGCTTTTCAAAAAGTGATAGAGGATCTCAAGCTAGTGGAAGTAGAGACGATGAATAGTTATTATTAATATTTTACTATTACAATTACATTTTACCAATGTGGTCATAGTATGTACAACCATATTAGTAAATGTGGTTGATATAAGTTGGTAGGGGTATAAGCACATTAATAAGTATTATGTATATGGTGGTAATTATTGAATATTTGTGATTATTAATAATTATATCAATAATAACAACTATATTATTATATTTTTATATATTTATGGTTATTATATTAATATAATATTATGTTATTATGTAATATTATATTAACATATTAATGACTATGTTTCAAATGGCTTTTCAAAAAGTGATAGAGGATCTCAAGCTAGTGGAAGTAGAGACGATGAATAGTACCGATACCTGAAAGAATAGCAAACGGGTTGGCACCACATTGTTATTCGCTTAGATAGATTCCTTATCTCTGAGGAATCCTTGGTTCGAGATACATTCATAGATTTAATAATCTTCCCATTATTGGGATCAGGTCACTAGAAAATCAAAATAGAAATAGATTTGAAGACGTCCTTAATGAATAGACCCTTTTGATTCGAGAGATTTTGGCTACATAACCAGGAGCTCGTGGATAGAATGCTATAGTGGTGGTACGATATATAGGTGTAGGGAGGTAGCTAGATGTAAATCTTCCAAAGAAAATAGGAGTTAAAAAGTGGGATTAAGACCTTGAACAATTACGTATTTGGGAATATTATCATCGAGAAGAGGAAACTAGAAACTCAAATAGAAGAGATATACAATAATAGCATAATCAAAGGAATATATGAGCTTCTAGCTGAGGAGAAAGGTACATTTCTATGTGATTTGGAATCAAGGCATAAGTAGGAGGAGGTGATTCGGAAATAAAAGTTCCATGATCATTAACTACTGGAAGGGAAGAGAAATACTGATTTTTTCCATCATTCTATAGTAAATCATCTACAACATACTCAAATCTTCACCTTGACCTCCAAGGAAGGGTTTCGTCTTGTCGAACTCCACTTCACAGACACAAAGCTAGTGTTCTTTTACGAGGACCTATTTTATGAAGGGGATCAAGATAGAACATAAGTGATCAATAGAGTAACTAGTTGCATTCCTCAACTAGTTACCCTAAGGCAGAATGAAGTCCTCATGAGAGAAATTTCTTATGAAGCGGTGGGAGAAGTAGTGAAAGACATTCCCTACAAAAAATCACTAAGACTAGACAATTTTACAAAATATTTCCATAACGCTTGTTGGAATTTCATAGGCAAGGACATTCATGCCCTCATGGGGGAGTCTCGTCATCTATAATAGGTATGGTATGGTTTGAATGCAACCTTCCTCACATTAATTCCAAAAAAAAAATAAGTCTTGTGATCCAAATGGATTTAGACCCATTGTCATATGCAATGTTGTCTATAAGATAATATCCTTGATTATTACTCAAAGATTAAGGCCCCTACTAAAACACCTCATAAGTTTAGAGAAAACTAGATTTGTGAAGGGTAGACAAATCTTGGATGGCTTAGTGACAACCCATGAGATGGTGCATTTGATAAGGTAGAGTCACAAGGTTGGAATCTTGATCAAGTTGGATCTATCCAAAGGGTATGATCGATTGAACTGTGTCTTTCTCATGAGAATGTTAGAGGCTTTTGGATTCTCAAATTCTTGATTTCATTGGATACATTCCTTGATGTCCACCCTTTTCTTTTCTATTCTAATCAACACATCTCCCTAAAATACATTCAGATTCTCTCGTGGGCCGAGACAAGGCAACTCTCTATCCTGTTTTCTCTTCATCTTAGTAGCTAAATATTAGGACGATATATGAAAGCAATGATCCAACATAGCCATATAAGATCTATTCGAAGCATTGGTCATGATGTTCCTATAACCTATTAATAAGTTTTTGAGAATATTGTGCTTTTTGGGGAACTGACTGTGCAAGAGGTTCAACCCTTGGATATTATCCTTACTGACTTTTAATAAGATTTAGGTATGTTAATCAATAAGGATAAATGCAGTATATATTTTTTTCAGCACCCCAAAGTCGGTTCAAAGAAATATAGCTCGAATATTGGGTTGTACAGTGTTCTCTCTCTCGTACAAATATACTTAGGAGTCCTTTTGGTGACAGACCCTTTGACGATGAGCTGTAGGAAAGAGGTCAGGGACAAGATCACAAAATACTTGTTTAATTGGACATTTAGATCATTGAATATCATGGGGAGGTGTATGATGCTAAAGGTTGTCTCACAGGCTATTTCTGTATACTAATTATCCATCTTACCAACCCCCAAAGGAATCTATAAAGAACTTATCTCACTTTTTTGCAAATTTCTATGGCAAGGAGACCACTTACTAAAATATGGGAAATACTACGTTGGGAAAAACTTTGTCTTCCAAAATGAGTGAGAGGCCTAGGCCTTCGTGATATGAAAAAGCTAAATAAAGTCATGGGTGCAATGTTGTGGTCGAATTGGCTACAGGGGGCCATGAAAATATGGAGATGTATATGGGATCACAACTATTGCTAGAGATGGTCCCAATTGGATAAAGTGTGGGCCTCAAAATTTCCAAGCTCATCACTCTGGAATTTGGCATAAATTAGAAAAACCATAATACAATATCACTTGTTTTGTGAAACCTAGGACGACGCCTAGGTAAGATTTTGGGAGGATTCATGGCAATAGATGCCTTGCTTGGGAAGACAATAGGAGATTTTCCCTATACAATAATTTACCAATGCTCAAGGTTCCTCTAAGGTGGAATATTTTTGGAGAGAGCAATATCCCCTATCATCATGGAGGTAATGGAAATCAACAGAAAGTTAGGAAGCTAAAAGAGACATACATAAGTGGCTTACCCTCCACCATGCATTATGGGACACGAAAATTTAGGGGAGAATTAGATAGGGATAGATTGAGATGGGGGCATAAATCATCTAGAGAATTTTGGGTCAAGGAAGCTTATAGCCTTGTGGGGGAAGTCATGACAATTCCCCAAGAACCTTTATGGTTGAAGGTCACCATGCTCGGACTATGGATGAATATTTCCCATTTACTGTGGCTCACAAGTTGACAGTGGCTACTAAAAATGGTCCATCTCTAGAAAAAAGGTTTCATTAAACCATCCTAGTGTTCGTTATGTCAGAGTCAGGAAGATAATATGGATCACCTGCTAAATATATACCAAGTAGAAGAAAATATATGGGAGAAGGCCCTTTAGTTGTTTGGCTACTTAGGTAATTCACTAAATAGCCGTTTGAAAAAGGTGGAGCAGTGGAGAGGCTCGACCTTCATAAATATGGTAATTAATTGCACTTTGAATTTAGTCCTAGGGTTCTTGCTTTGGAATACTTTTAAAGACCGTAATAGAATAATATTCAAAAGTCAGAGATCCTCTATGGAGGTATGTGGAAGATGACCACTAAAAATGTGAGGGAAATGATCTTGGTAGAAATATGGATAGACAATGGTTGGAAGGTAGAAGGGGAAGAAATACTCATTCTTGCAAAGTTGGAACTATCTCAAGTGATGGCCCATCATCAGGTTGTTGGCCTGACAAGAGTCCATAATTCCTCCCCATCATGCTTCTTATTTCCTCTAGAGGGTTTCATGAAGTTGAATGTTCATGAAGCCTCTAAAGGGAATATTGGGCCTAGAGGGTTCATTGGTATTCTAAGGACAATCAGTGTAGAATGGGAGGTGTGTATGTAGGCTACTATGGGTTCACAACCAATAACATGGAGGAATTCATGATGTTGGAAATTGGGCCTGACCATCATACAAATCACATGTGACTCATAACTAGTGGTCACTATAATCTAGAAATAAAAAATGGTTCTCCTATTTCTATGGTGATCAAGAGGTGATGCCTAGAGCTTCAAACTACAAGAATCCAATACATTTTCCTCTCTTTCCCGTATGTCATCGCCTCTCACGCTAGAATATCAAGTCACTAGGTGGAAAACTACTTGGCAAATTGGGGAATAAAAGATTCAACCTCAAAATTTGAATTCCAGTGGCCTTTTCTAGTGGATACAGAAAATTTACATCACATAGTAGGACATTATCTCCTTGATGGGGTGGATGAATGTTGGGATAGGTCACTTCCAAGGGGCATTAACTCCCCTTACACATGATAATTGAATAATTCGTATTAAGGAAGAAAGGTTGGGCATGAGGATGGAGAAGTTTTGAAAATGAGAAAAGGTTTTTTTGATAGTTTGGATTGCAATTTGATGTAAAAATTGTTCCTTGGGTATCGGTGGAGTGCTGCTAGTGGAGAATTTGGTTCTTGGAATGTAGGATGGCTTCTTTGTTCAACCATAACCTGGCTCCCATTCTGCAAGTGTAATGAGGTATAATGAAGTGCATGATAGTTGGTTCAAGAGTATTTCTTGGGACCCTAAACCATGTAATTTAATATAGGTCATGGGTGAAACTTTGGGTGAATTTGGTAGTTCCACTCAAAATTTGGTTGTTGAATTTTATTGTACTGTAAGGTTTCATGTTTTTCCTTCCATATTTTAGTGTCTTTTTGTTTTGGATTTCATACGCCGTGCTTTTGTAGATGGATGTTTCATTAGATAAATTTTGAGGTCGAAAATGATCCTCAAAACAAAAATGTACAAACAAAATATTCTTTATAACAAACAATAGGATTCAAGATGTTGATGTCAACAATGGGGGACGATTCTCCATTTTTGGAGTAAAAAAGTAAAATGACTAAAATATAAAAGAAATAAAAAAAAACTACTTTTTCAACTCATATTTTCAACTTATCTCTCTATGGTTTTACTTAGATTTGGAGTAGGAGAACTCATTGTATGGAGAATTAATTCCCCATCCAGGGAGTACCTATGTTGCATACTTTGGATGGTCCCTACTACATGAACAATGAGAAATATATGAAAAACATGATTTCAATCACCTTTTTCATGTATTTCTCATTTTTCGTGTAGCAAGGTCGATGGAAAGTATGAAACATAGATACTCATTTGATGAGGAACTAGATTCTACATCTAATTGATGCTCTTACTTAAAATTTTAGTAAAACCATAGCAAGATAAGTTGAAAATACAAGTTGAAAAGTAGTGTTTTTTTTTTTGTTCCTTCCAAATGGTGATGATGTAACCTAATCTGATTTTATTATTTCCACTCTTATTTTACAATATTCCTTATGAGGCAAATTTTAAACATCAAAATTTCTCTAATATATCTGGTTGGTGTTGGCAGGGGAGAATTCTGATGTTGATAGCCTTGCATATGTAGTTCGCGATCTTGCATGCATTTGTTCTTATTTCATGGTTGTCTATGCAAAGGGTTCTTATGTAAACCATGAGGGATTTGGGCCTTTGGTCCCTTGTGATCCAAATGCATCCATGAATAGAAGTGGCGTGGAAAATAACTCAAAAATAAAATTCATTAGATGGAAGCGAAACCAGGTTGAGATCATAATGCTCGTTACCTCAGTGTGAATGGCACTCAAATCTAATTTAAGTTATAACTGGTCAAGTTTATGGTTAAACTTAGCCAAGTGAAAGTCACTAATGGAATCTAACAGTTAGAACATGCGAATTTGTCGCCTACTTAGCTTGTCTAATATCCCTTAAAAACTAGAGGAAAAATTTGAACTTCTATGTATAAAAAAATAAAAATAATAAAAATTTGGTGTGGCGGGCCACCAACCTCGCCACCCCACCAAAAATATTATATATATATATATATATATATATATATATATATATATATATATAATATATATATATATATATATATATATATATATATATATATATATATATATAATATATATTATATATATATATATATTATATATATAATACTTAAAAAGAGTGGACGGGCCACCCCTAGTGGACCTGCCCGACCCCGTTAGGACCACGATTACCGAGACTGCCGACACAGATCAAATGATTGACATATTATATAACCACCCATTAAACGAATATACATAACCATGTTTGTAAAAAGATTTCACACAAAGTATGGGGTGGATGGGGTTTGAACCCTGTCCACCCCCAACAAATCCACTAAAACTCACCATTTGGCCAACGGCCCATACCTTGTACAATGCATCCATCACATATATTTAATCTCACTTATGTCATTCAAACCAAACTGGTGGAGGAGCAGGTGCAAGTCAGGACACGAAACCCTAAGTGATAAAGGTAGTGGAACCATGAGCAGGGGAATCCACAAGATGCTAGAAAGACTCCTTTAGAGGGACATAGGTGCAAGTGTCTTAATTTGACAATTTTATAGTCGATTATGCATGTTTTCGCACCAGGAATCCAACCATGTGATCTATTTCTCCATATGAGGTGTTCATTTTCATGCCATCATCCGAATTGGAGGTATAAGGGTTATTTTTGTAAAGTTTCTTGTAACTAATTTCTTTGCTGCCACTTAATAAAATAAGGCCTCCCCACTTTGAGTAGGGCCCAAAGACGTAGCCCAGATTGGGTGAACTCCATAATAAAATCAATTGTGTGTCTTTGATCTCATGGTTGTTTTGTGATTTCAGCTTCTTTTTTATGTGTTAAGTTACTTGTTTAATATGCTCTTTTATATGAAATTATGAATGCATCCTTGAAGTTAAAAGATCAAGATCACCTGGGGTTCAACCTTTGAACTTTATTTTGGAGGAAGGGGTGCATACCGTTTTGTGCTAGTGGCTAAGTAAATGATGGGTAGGGTTGGGAGTAAAGTGGTGAAGGCCTGCTGTTAGTGAGTGGTCGATTAAGAGTCGATCTCTTTTCATGGGTAGTAGCAGAATCTGGATGTCCTTGGCTGTGGTTTTCATGGCAATTAACATGGAGATTTCGGCCTATTGGAAGCTACACTCCTATGACTATAACATCCATGGGTTAAAAGTTCATGTAATAAGAGTTTATAAATGAAAAATAAGACCAAGGTCATGGGATACTTATTCCAAGCTAAATGTTGGGAAAAAAATCCTAGTGGGCATCACTTAATGTGTTTATGGCTAAGAGGAAATTCACAAAGGCAATGGAAAAAGCTTTGAAAAGGAAAAGAGACATTTTTGGCACTTTATTTATGAAACTAAAGGAAATTAGGAGAAAAGGAAGGTGAAAGGGCACAGGTTGCATGTGAGGTGGAAATTGAGGGAAAATTAGGGAAAAATTAAGAAATTAGAGGCATCAATAAAAAAAAGACATCATAGCATCAATTAGTAGACTTTTGTCAGTTTAGTTTTGCGATTAGCCTCAGAGAGGAGAAGAGAACCAAGAGGAGAAGGAAAGAAATCAAGCAAAGTAAGGACAAGGAAAGTAAAGGAAAGCAAGGAGTAAACAAGGAAAAGTTGGATCAAGCAGCTTCAACAGGAATACTTGTAGGTAACAGGTTGAATATATGATTCCCTGGATGGTTTTGGCATGCATGGTGTATGCATTTGTGTATTTAGCTTATTTGTTGTCGGTGGCAAGTATTTTTTCAGGTTTTGAAAGTGGCTTTAGCCTTTCCTTGTCATTTCAAGATATCCATTTTGTGATGGGATTCATTCCTGGTTGATCTTTGGATTACCAAAAGGTTTGGATTTGAGTGAGGTGGCCTCAAGATAATCCAAGGGTTAGGAGTGGAGGTGGTTTTCTCCGATAATCCCTCAACAGGTGGGTGGAGACAAAAAAATTCCTCAAGGGATGGTGAAGGAATTTTGAGGCATCTAAGCTCAGTTTTGTTTTGTGATCTTAGGACTGGTTTAAGTGAGATAACGGTATGGTCAGGGTGGAGGTAGTTTAACATATGGATTCTGTTGGTTTCTTTGGATTTGTTTATCCCATGAGATCTCACATTCAAGCGTGGAATATGGCACGGGGGTTATTGGCTGAAAGAGAAATTTGATTCACCCTAATCTATGGTTGGGTGGTACATGGAAGTCCCAGACCTGAATGGATTTTTCATATATTTAATAAGAGATAAGTTTCGCTTCCTTTTGCTTAATAAATGTAGTTGTTTTGTGGCTTTAATGGTTGTTTTATAATTTTTATTTATTTGGTTATATGCTCATTATAAGCATGGTTATTTGAGAGATTTAAGTATGTCTCTTATCACATTTTCATTAATGGATGTTTATTTAATGAATGCAAGACCTAATTGGTGTTATGGCAACTATTTTGAGAAGGCTTTGGTCCTTCTTGCTAAACCTCAGATATGTTTTCAAATCCTTATGTTCAGATATGCATTAATGACCTGTGGGTTGCATGTTTACCATGTGTTTGAAGGAATGCCAGTCCTGGTTGGGAAGGTTCAAGTTAAGTCCTGGTTCCAATTTTGGTTTATAAGCTTCATTTCTACGTCACTCATCATTTCTAAAAGTTTCACTGTGTTCTGGGTAGAGACATGAGTCCTAGCCCTAAAAAGGCGGCTCAAACTTTTGGGTCTTTAGCATAGAACTGAATGGAAAATTTGACAGTTCCTTGTAGGAAGCACAATGGGAGTGACTGAACACCTACAGTGGCTTGCATGCCTTGGCAAGGGAACAACTGAGGATCTAAGATAGTGAAAAATAGAGTTATCTTAGGGGTTGGACACCTAGAGGGGTTGGGTTGCTCTTGGAGGTCCTGTAGCACCTGATGGAAGTCAGTAAGGTCTTAAGTTGTCAAATCCATTTCCTTAAGGTCATATAGAGGGTTGAGCCTTCTCATATTCACCCTCAGCTCATGTTTACCATTAGTCCTTAGCCCTTATTGTTAAACCTTAGATAAGTTTGCATATCCTTATGTTCATATATGCTTTCATGACCTGCAGGTTGCGTATTTACCATGTGTTTGACGGAATGTCAGTTGCGGTTGCGAAGGTTTAGGTCAAAGCTTGGTTCAAGTTTTTGTCTATAACCTTTGTTTTTATGTCACTCATCCTTTCTACAAGTTTCAATGAGTTCTGGGTAGAGGCCTGAGTCCTAGCCCTTAAAATGTGGCTCAGAATTTAGGGTCGCTAGCATAGAACTAACTGGAAAAGTTGATAGCTGGTTGTAGGTAGGCCTATGGGAGTGACTGGAGGCTTGTAGTCACTTGCATGCCTTGTAAAGGGAGTCACTGAGTCTCTAGTACAGTGAAAAAGAAAGTTATCCCAGGGGTTGGACACCTGGAGGGGTTGGGCTTCTCCTAGAGGTCCTCTATCGCATGAGGGAAGTCAATAAGGTCTTAAGTTTTTGACTACATTTACTTAATGTCATATAGGAGGTTGAGCCTTATCATAATCACCCTCAACTCATGTTTATCCTCGATTTCTGATGAAAGCAGGTAAATGTGGGAGGAATGGGTTACAATGATGGTGGTGGTTTGAAGGTTGAGTTGGGGAGTGTGACTTGTGAGGGGTTTGGGTGACATGGCATGCAACATCAACGTGGAAGAGCCAGGAGGGGAGATTTCTGATCAAGCCAGGGAGTAGTTCATCATTGCAAGCAACAAGATTTTTGGGAGAGATGGAATAATTACGTGACTTCTTGCTAGGGTAGGTACTTTTATCTCCACCTTTTGTCTCATTAGAGGAAAAAATCAACCAAGTGATAGCACTAGTGGGGAAGATGGCTTGGGACTGACACAATGATATAAATGAGGTCATAGAATTCATGAATGGCCTACACAATAACTCATGGCATATGTTGGAATGGTTAACTTCCTTACAACATGGGAAAAATAGGCTTCAAGAAAATATATAATTTCTTGAAGGGGGAATGGCATAGATAGAAGCACATGTTAATGAGGCATTATGTTAGCAATACGAAAATGGTTCAGAGGGCCATGTTCTAGAGAATGTAGTGGATTGAGAATTTCTATTGGGTGTATTTGGATACTTGGTTACTTTTAGTCTCTTTCGACAATGTATTTTTGTTCCTATAGGTTTTTTTATATTTCTATCAGTAGTTTTTTGTCTATAGCACCTAGACAACACGTTTGGTAGGAATGCAAATGGTGGCAGTCTCAAAAATAGTGCTACATGGCGCAATAATTTTATGAATTAATAGCAATTTTTTATTTACAAAAAAATAATATTTATATTTGAAACAATAATATAATTAACATATAATATAATCACATAAATTTATTATTAATAACAATTATTTCTCTCTCACCATTATATTGCATGCCCTCTTATTGGGTGAGTTAAAGTTTACCTCTGGATTTCTACTCGGAGGCATAAATCAACCAGGTGATAACACTAGCGAAGCAACTAGCTCAATATTGACACAATTATAGAAATGAGGTCATAGTGTTCATGAATGGCCTACAACATAAGTAATGGCATATGTTGGTCCAATTGGTTTCCTTACGACATGGGCATAAGAGGCTTAAAGAGACTAGAACTCCTTCAAGGCAAAATGGTAAATACAAAATTACATGTTCATGAGGCATTGTTTTAGCAACATGAAAATGATTTGGAGGGCTAGGTTCTAGGGAATGTAGAATATTGTTAATGTTTGTTGGGTGCATGATCTAGGTGGCTCTGGAGAGGCTAAAAACTTGAATTATTGTGAATTCATCAAAAATAGGACTAGATCAAAGAGTTCACCATCGTGATTCCAATAGTGTAGATGACACTCAAACTCAACTTCGTATGTGCAAGTTATTAGCAGTCGAAGTTTCAAGTCAAAGGAGCAGGACTTTTGTTGCTTGCTAAATTCAGAGTATAGCTAAATTTTGCAGCTTGTCTAAAACTGAAATAACCAACTAAATTTGGCGGCAAATATTTGAGAAAAATAAGTATCACTTAATGATTGATCTGAACTTAAACAAGAATGCAACAAATTATAGATATAACCATAAATATATAAATGCAGCAGAAATAACACTTCATTTCATTAATATCAGAATATTGAAATATGCTTACAAACAAAATGGAAATAAGCTAGCTCGGGCAATGGTAGCTTATCTCAGACAAGAGATGTGGCGGTGACATCCTCTGAATTGTGTTAAAATGAGGCTCCAATGCCTATGTATTATTGAGAAACAATGGAAAACTCTAAACATCTAGAAACCCTAACCTAGGAGATGAAGTGCCAAAATGTTGGCCCCGTTTGGGTAATTTGGTACATCAATTTTTGTTCATCGTAAGTTTCCCTGAAAACATCATTTAGGGCCTTAAAACGGCTCTGGAAGTTGAGGGCCCAAAAATCTACAAAAAATAATAAACTGTGCTACAATTAAGGAAACTGAAAAACTAAAAGAGACAATGTTGGGGGTCCAAGTGCAATAGAAGGGTGGCCGCCAATATCCTCCTGGATCAATCCTGCCCCCTTAGAAAGCAATGGTCCCCATTGCGTTGAGTGCGGCCATGAGATGGGGAAACTTTTGTTGAACTTGGTCCCTAGTAAGCCACTTACCTTGGTGCAAGAGTTGGCCAACTTTGGAAAATCTGATACAATTGGATCTTCTACTCGTGAGTGTTCTTGATGTATGTGATCCAATCAGTTGTGGCATGTGCCATGTAGTATGGTGTTGTAGCGGCTCTAACTACCATCCAAAATTTTAGCCCGCACCTAATTTTGGAGCCTCCCTTGAAAGTTTCACTTGATGATTACACACACTTGGGTTCACTCCATGAGCTTGCGTGAGTCTTTGCATTCCCCTTGCTTGTTCATTTCAACAATTCTTGCATGTTGATGTCAAATTCATGCTTGCAACCATCTTTTCTTCGTGTGTACGTTTTGTGTTCACTATGAAAACATATGTATCACTCACACACAGAGTCACATTCACTGTCACGCAAGCGTCGTCACGGTCAACCAATGATCAATCACAATTGTCATACTTGTTGCCTGCATCATCGGTCAGTCATGTTGTACATATGTGTCTAGATGGGTTGAGTCATGTCATTGTCGAGTAATGTAAGTGTGTGTTTCAAGATCACATATGCATCTTTCACTCATTCACACACTTAGTCATTTTGCTGAAGTTCTGATGACTAGACTCCCCTCTAACAGCTAGACCATCACCCCGCCATCGACTTGATCGACTGTCACCCAAAACAGAACATGAGCACCAAGAAAGTCATTTCAAATTGCATTGTCTGCAAGAAAATCAATCAGTCTCCATGCTAGTCAACTAGAGAGTTTGACTTGATAGCCACCCTGGGACTGAATCCCCTGAAAAATTGCGTAGAGGCTACAAGCATTACCCGCTCTGCTGACTGAGAAAATTATGCAGACAGGCCAGATAGACACCCAGTGCCTATCCCTGTCTCCCTCAGAAAATTGTGCAATTTTTCCATCCAGCCCTCCCGATAGTCGACCAACTGCTCATCTAGAAAATTACACATTTTTCATGAGTAGGCCCTCTACTTCCTAGGAGTCTCCTCAGCTTAGAAATTGCGCAAAGATGATTAACAGGCTAACCTCCCAACATCAGCGCAATTTCCCTCGTCAACAGCTCCTAGGAACAAACTGCCAGTTCCCTCCAGGAATTGCACAGTTTCTCTTGCCAAGCTCCTAGCAGCTGATAGCCAGTTCCTCTCAAAACTTACGCAGTTTTTGCTACCAGTGACTCAGCAGACAACTTCCAGTTCCCTTCAGGAATAGTGCAGTTTTGGCTACCAAGCTACCAACTAGTTCCTCCAAAAAATTGCGTAATTTCTATCTGCCAAGCTTCCCTGCACCCTGATATGTTCCTCCAAAACATTGCGCAATTTTGTTGCCAAGGCCCACTGCCTGCTCGTTCCGGAAACTATGCAGATTTTGCCTACCCAGCCTCCTTGTAGCCCAAAATATTCCCATTAAAAACTGCCTAGTGTTTTCCTCTAGCTGGGCCAGACCTCACGGAGAGTCACTGTT
The DNA here is from genome assembly GCA_000404065.3 of Pinus taeda. NCBI lineage: Eukaryota > Viridiplantae > Streptophyta > Pinopsida > Pinales > Pinaceae > Pinus > Pinus taeda. Next base: position 44,314 of record APFE030649635.1, on the reverse strand, counting down.
GATCCGGATTGCGCATATCCATCACCCAGTGACTCTTGCGTAGTTTTCATCATTGGTGCCTGAAGCCTCCATCCCACCTCGCAACCTTCTCACCACTCCCAGTCACCTGCATTTGAAATGATCATGTATCATGGTAGACTAGGAGGATTTTTGGATTTGATGTCATCTCATCATGAGTGACTGTAGGAATAGGTACACAAACAAACATGGCACGACGATGAATGGGATGAATGAAGGGGAGCACATGCAAAGGGACAAGTTCACCAATGGCTGAACAAATGATGCATGCAAAGAGATGCAATTGCGAATGGATGATTGTGAAAAGATGTGTTCATGGATGGATAAATGAGAAAACATGCAAGATGCACTCATAGACAGACGAACGAACGAACATGCACCTTTCGCGAACAGAGGAATATGTCAAGCCTTCCAAAATACAAGGAGCAACGTGCAAAATCAACATCAAGAAAACAAATGACCATCGAAGATTCCACGCAATTTGCAATATGGAGGTGAAGCTGTGACACACCATGAGGACATCCATCACCCAACAGCACTGTAGCTCGACATGCACACTGGTAGCAGCATGAATGTACTGGCACTTCCATGTCGAGTCCTGTCATGAGTCATGTCATCCACATCTCTATTGTGGATCATAATGTCTATCAATGTAATGTGACATGGAAGTCTAAGAGACCCACTTGTTGTACAAAGAGTCATGTAAAGTAAAAAATTCATGGAAGTCAAATACTCATGAGGGTAGTCGAACAACCACAAGGGTTAGTTTCACCCCTTGGCTATAAATACCCCCTCATTTGTACATGCAAAGAAATTTTCACCTTAGCTCTGCCCACATAGCCAAGAGAGTTTGTAATATTTTCTTTGAGGAGTAAGTAGTGGCTCCAATGCCCCTCACACAGGCTTAGTGATGTATGGTGTAACGATGTGTCTTGGAACTTTTGCTTAATTCAGAAGCCTACTAACATGCCAGCACGTTTTCACACATGTATTGTAACTGTTGTAAGACTAATCTTTAGCACTTTGATTCATGTTGCTTTATCCTTTGTTTCACATTTGAACTATTTCACCTGTTGTAATACATAATCTATTAATGGAACTGTGTCGTATATGCTGTTAACGTTGTCTTGCTTATGTAGAATACTCTCCCAGACATCAGACAAACCTTTCACATAAAACTTTTTGTAAACAACTATTGAACTCATGTGGACTAATCTGTTGAGTGTTATACGTGCTATCTTCCCTTGTGTGTTGTGATTGCCGCATCTGTGTGGATTTATCCATTGGAAGCTGTGCATGTCCTATTGTGTTGTGTGTCCCTAGCATTGGGACTACTCCCAACCGACTTGGGACTCACTCTCACCCTCTCCCTCGACAGTGAAAGAACCATTGACACAAGTGACATTTTACACTCACTAGGCACGCGAACCTCACTTCTTGAAGACAAAGAAGACCACTCTCCTGTGCTGACAAGCAAGAGTTGAGGCAAATCCTTAAGATAATGGCAACCTGGCCATCGTACTGGATGGGACTCCCACACCAAAAGGTGTGAGGTCTAGTTGTGACTTCATATCGGGGTGATCCCTTGAATGTTGGTGGGTCCAACACCATCAACATTTCTAGCGCTAGGAGGGTAGCCAATTGTATATGGTTGAACATCCCCTCACATTCTTTCATCAACCTTCTGTTCAAGGTAGTAACTCACACTCCCTCTCACCTACACGCAACTCTGGATTTGGTTACTCCTTACCTCCTAGGATTGAACATGAGATTCTGTATCATCAACTTCACTTTGTCTATCCTATCACTTGCCAGTTCACGAAAGTAGTCAGACTGATCCCAGGCATATGACATCTTCCATACGTGTCAAGAAAGCCAAAAGCCACTCCTATAGGAGTTTTTGTATCATTGGTGGAAGAATCAGTCCTTGCCACACTTGAAGGTATAGTGGAAGCTATTGAATATGGAGAGGAACCTCCAGTCTGTTAGCACCTAAATCTGCCTTAGGCTGAAGGAAGGCAAAATTTAGGGTAACCAGAAACCACGCTCAGTCTGGTAGCTAGCCCTACCAGAACAGGAGAGGGCTCTCTCCGGGTCACACTCAGTAAATAAATAAACGATATGGTCTGAGATGACTTAAAATGAAATATTGATTTTAGGCTAGGTAAATAAATATGGAAACGAGAGGCAAATTTTGATACATGACTGAGTTTCTGGGATGTATGGGACCAATGAACAACATGAGCAGAGAATTTAACACAAAGGCATAGATTTTTTCGTGAGGCAATATAGGCAGAAAGTCTAGCAATTAAATTTGAAATAATGTGAAATGGAAATATTGTTTAGGAGGGTGAAAAGGGCATAAAGACATGAATCCTTTTCAATAGAAGAAGAACACAGAACGTGAAACTTTCCCATAGGCAGAGCAATAAACATGAATTCTACCTTATCTTACTTAGAAAATTTCACTGGAAATGAATATGAATGAATTTTGAAACATAACGAAATACATATGAAACAGAAAGAGAATACATTTGCTACACTCACACCACATGAATCGCATGAACCAGAGCCATTGCCTTTCATTAATTCGCTGTCAAAATATACAATGAGGAACTGAGTTTCTCTCCCACAGTGTCCCAGAATTACAACCAACCCTTTGCAAATAGTTTTACATACAATAAATAGACTTTGCTATTGGGAAATGGAATGAACCAAAGCTGGGGAGTTTTTCAAATCATTACAAACTGGAAATGGAAGGCCAACCATTAGTGATAGGTGCAGCGTGAAAAAAATGACAAACTGTTTGGGTGACTGCTCGCCTTCCTTTGCCACTTGGATAGAAGCCAAATTTTAGTGAAAATACTTTTTAAACTTTTCCTTAGGTGCTAATAAAAATGTAGTGTAAATGAGCGGGCCAACTTGGAGAAAATCACGAATAGAAATGTCGTGGAGCGGAAGTGATTTTGGCCTTTGGGTCTCTGTGCGTCGTGCCCAAAAATATATGCGTCGTGCAACTTTGGAGACGATTCTGAGGTACCTTCTGAAGTCCAAATTGTACCCAAGTGTTCTTGTTAGAAACCCCTGCCTATCTACTTTCCAGCCCAAGTGGAATTTCTAAATTTGGTGCTCATTTGCCTCTCCAAAACTTCAATCTCCCAAGACTGATTCCTGTGTGTCAAAATAGGGGCAGAGAGGCCACATTTTGAGTGTTTTTGACCTCCTGGGGACTCAAAACTTGCCCAAAGTTCTTGGCCATGCACCAATAGTCATGATTTTTCATGCTGAATCAAAAAATGTAAACCTTTCTTGATTTGGAGCTCCCTATCATAAGCGTCGGGCCAGTGGCACAACGCACAGGGAGAAAAACCTTATTTTGTGCACAAAATTTGTCAAATGACCAAAATTGCCCCAAATTTTTTGAAATTTGGGCTGGAGATTCTCTATGAAGTGCTATGCTAGGCCACAGAGGCTTTAGCTAAGACTCAGAGCCGATATTGTTCTTTTTACCTCTTTTTCCTTTTTGTTGCTGTCCTCAATTTCGCCTTCAAATTCCTTATCCGAGCCTTTGAACTCATGTTCCGTGCCCTGTAGTGATAAACCACCTGCCTCAATAATTTTTTGTCCTTGTCAGCCTTCTCTGGTAGTCTCTCAAGGTGGATGTTGATCCGCTCGAGCCAAGACTCTCGGTCATTGTTAATCTCTTGCTCTAATGGAGTGAGCTCAATCCTCCTATATTGGGCAGATTGGCGATTCTCGCGGATGTTTTGTAGCTCCCTGATCTCCTGCTGGTCTTCGACCTATTTATTCCTCTGCTCCAAGTACCTATTAATCCACTTAGCCCTCTCCAAATTGAGAGACAAGGCTTGGATCTCCATTTGCTGCTCCTCGATGGTCCTCCTAAGTTTGGCACTCTCCACATCTGTATCATCATCATGAATGAGGATGAAGTCAGCCTCTCGTTCACATGATGGCCCCTCGTCATGCATGGGCCTCTTGCCCCTGTCATGTACCTGTGTTTCTGATGTCGGAAGCGAGGCCCCTTCCACCCCAGGTGGAGATAATACTTGCTTTGCTGCTGCAAACAAATGTCTACTGCCTCTCTGATAGGTGATGAATACCGGCATAATAGTGGTATCATGTTGCTCATACTGATGAGAAGGACCACCTATCTCATTTTCAACCTCTGATAATACCTGTGAAGTGTTGAATAGGTCACGGGAGATGAAATCATCCCAAGTAATGCCCTGTAATCCCAGCTGATGATCCACCAAAATATTAATAAGAGCAAAATGATAAACACTGTTAAGTTGCTACTGAGGGGTTTTGTGCTGCATGAAGGTGTTCATCCTCTCTATGTTCCTGCAAATGAAATATGGGATGTTCATCAGCTGTACCTTGGTAAAATGCATGAGCAACCTGATGTGATAGGCATATAACCGAGAGAACCTCCTCTCACAGCTGAAATATTTCATGATCAACTTCATTAATGGAGCACATTTATCTTTCAGATATCAGAATGGAAAGACTCTTTTGAGCTGCCTTAAGAAATTGGCCTTAATGTATGGCTCATAATGCTGTCGATCAACCTTATGTTTCTTGTGCCATGGTTCTCCAACGTTCGGTATGCTGGTTGCTAATGAGATAGTTTCAGGTGTCAGTGTGAAGGTGACACCGGCTAAGATAGCGTGATCTCCATGTAAGTGAAGCACAAAAAGACGGGCCAACTCATGATGAACTCGAACACTAGCCACATTTTGACAAAACTCAAAACATGATAGATGTTGGAAACATGACATAGCAAGAGGGCAGGCTTGCAATTCTGTAAGGGTGGTTAGTTCATCTCTAATATGTCTGCCACTTTTATGTTGTCTCCGGGGAGCCTGTTCTTCCGAGGATGAATCACTTTGGGTTTCCATTTCATACTCCGATGAATGCTCAGATGCCATGACTGCTGTATATGGACTGTGCTTAAACTGCCCTTTGATCTTGTATGAAACTATGTGTTGTTATGAACTCTGCCACCAAGGGGGACAATGCAAAAGGGACTGTTAGGAAGGGGAATAATATGATGGGATTATGGGTTATGAGGAGAAATTTTGTTTAGTGTCATGTAGGAGGGTTTGGGGATTTTATAAGGTAGGATTTTGGGGTTTTACATTTGAAAAATGAGTGGAGGGGATAGGGAATAGGAGTTTAGTAACGTTTTAGGGTAGGGAAAAACAGGGAAGAATGGAATAGGGGGGAAGGGAACAATGGAAAGAAGGGAAAGATGAAAGGGAGGAGGAACCTTGGCATCAACACACAAATTTGCAACCCTAAGAGCAATGGCTTTGATGATATCAAGTGGTAGGGTTTAGGAGTTTTTTATTGCAACTATAAATGGCCATAAATCATCATCATATTCACAAAATTGGATGAGCAACTGAGATGTCAACCCTACCTGGCAATTTCAAGGGTTTCAAGGCGATTTGTTGCAAATTTGGAGCAAACCCAGGCCTTTATGGGTGTGCGCCGTGCAGCATACCCAGTGCGCCGCGCCATTTTTGTGCGCCATGTCCATGTTATTTTAACACTGTGTTGTAGCGCCTAGTGCGTCGTACTCCCTTTGTGCATTGCGCTCCTTTGCCTCTGTGCCGCACCTATGAAAACACCTCCAACCTCACTCAAAATGCGAGCTTGCCCTCCCAATCACCTTGAAATGTTTTCTCTCTATCCTTGGTGTGCAAAATGACATTGTTCCTTGTGGAAATTCTATATAAAGACATTTGGAGTCATGGTTTTGATTTTTGTTTCTTCAAAACCCACTTTGGTAATGTTTTGTTTTGGCACTTTTTCTTGATTTAATGCAACTCTGTATTTCACTTTTCCCTTTGAATTTTTAGCTAAAATGATGAAATTTTTGGCACTTTTTGTAGGGGTTGCATGGCATGGCATTTGACAAGGAAACCATGACTGCACCTGAAGAGATCAACTGGAAACGTTTTTGAAAATTATCACAAACGACACACTGTTTGACTTTTCCTCAAAATAGAGTTTTGAAGAACAATCATAATCTGTCAACATGACGATGAAAATCTTTAAATCACAACTTTGTAAGGGCCCCCCTCTGGCTTGCATGGCTTTATTGGACATGGTTTAAGACCAAATTGACTAATCCCTAGACCTAATGACTGAAAATGAATCTTGTCCATTAAAAGATCAAACATTGACTGTCATGGACTTTAGTGAACATTGATGAAGAGACCTAAGCCAGCAGGTGCCAGAAATGAGGGGAAATGACTAACAAGACCTTTTCCATCAGATTATGGCATGCCCCTAGCGGAATGCAGCTGAGTGAATGGAGCGAGACTCCTAAAAATGAAATGCAGAAAGAGTTTTGATCTTTGACGGAGGACTCACAAGATCGACTCTAACACAGTCTTCCAGCAATGCAAACGAGACACTATTGTGATCTTGAGATTGGACTCTAGTGCAGGAGGTGGAGGGGAACGCAGTGGAGGAGGCAGAGGTGAACCAACAGACTCAGAGCCAGAACCATCAGATTCTGAAAGAGAGGAGGAGGATAAATAAGAAGAAGATATGGCTGACCCAAATTTGGAATGGATGAATTAGAGACCTTTGGCTCTCCCAGTTGTTCTGCACAAGATGCCAAAGTGTGCGAAGAGAATGAGCATCAAGTTTAACCCTGACAGTATGGTGAAGGCATAAGCTCACTTGGACAACTTGTACCTACAGCTGCAAACCCTTGAGGTATGGTATAATGACATAGCATGTACATTGTTTCCATGTAACTTGGATGGTCGCGCAAGTACATGGTATCATAGCCTTCCACCAATCTCTATACAGAATTGGTGTGCATTCAAATGCATGTACCTTGAAACATTTGCTAATGACAAGACCCCAACCATGCTACTCAAAGAATTGGGAATCCTAATGATGGAGGGAAAAGAAAAGGTAAAATACTTCAATCAGAGGTTTACACACATATTGAACAATTTTGCAGTGGACACTAAACCTCATGACTCCATCATTGTTGATTACTACACGTCCGCACTGCCACCCAACATTGCACAGTTCATCAAATGAGATGAGAAACCAACACTCTTAGAAATATGTGAAGAGGCTATCATTGTTGAAAAAGACCTGCCTTAAATTGGAGTCATCAAAGATGATGAACCAGCAAAGGAATCCAAAGATGCGAGAAGGAAGTCCCAAGCGGTGAAGACCAAGGGTAGAGACAAGGAAGAAACTGATATTGAAACCTTAACTCACCTTGTCAAGAACTTGACCAGGGAAGTGTCCAAGCTCAAGCAATAAAAATAGACACATCTACAAGCAACCATCTGCCCAAGCAGATGCAGGCAATTAGCTCATCAGGGAGCAACCAGTTCGCTCCAAAAATTATGCAAAAACCTGTGTTCCAAGTTGAAAAGTGTGTAGATCCCAAGTTATGCTCATTCCATGAAGAACATCACCTTGAGAACTCTTATTCGGACTGGAAGCGAGTCACAAACTCTATATGCAGTCATACACTCAATGTGGAAAATAATAGGAGCATCCGGAAGACACCGATGATGACGAAGAGGTTTCACCTGATGAACCATCAAGTTTTAGGCATTTGGTGAATGCGTATCAGTGCTCGTAAATAATGCTGAAGATGAACATTGAGAAGCATCCCCAAAAGCAAAATGATCGTTACAATCTTAGGAGTGAAGGGCATCCCCTTACACTTGGGGAAGAATAAGAGAAAATGAGATTGTTGATGTGGAAGGCTGATCCACTGGCTTCCCCTAAGTATAAAACACAAAACAAGTCTGGGAAGATAGCAGCGGACAAGAATACATCCATGAGCAGCAAGCTACAGAACACTTTTCCAGACGACACGAACATCCATTCTATCCCAGACACCTCGGTGAGTCTACCACCTCTGGACTAAAGCGTTGTTGATGACATGAAGAAAAATTGGGCTAACAACACTTTGTTTGAGTTAGCTAAGATCCAGAGTTAGCGAGACATCTTGCTACATGCATTGGGACAGACATCAAAAAACAGCGCAACTTCTGCTAGCAAGGGAGAAAGCACACCTCCTGGATTGTTTTCTACTATGATCAACATGCTCTAGATGGAAGAAGCAAACTCAGGTTGCCCTCCATTCCTTCTATGCTTTAAAATATTTACCTACATTGTTCACAACTTCTTAGTTAATTCTGGCGCAGCCGCTAACATTGTGCCACTCTCCATTGCAAAGCATATCAATGCACAATGGAGTGAAACGTCCGCGCGAATCATCCAACTTGATCGAACATTGGTACCAACCATTGTTGAACTGCGAGATATTGTCATCCGACTATCTCATGAGAGTCAAGTCCACCAATGAATCAATATAGTTGTTGTGGAAATACTGGAAGCATATGGTCTACTACTTAGAAGAGACTGGTCTAGCAAGCTAGATGGATATTTTGCTACAGACTGGTCGCACATGTGGCTTTCGTACAAGGGAAAGTGCAACCAAATCTGGATATTGTCAGAGAGGTATATGAAGCACAATGTTACTCCCCTTAATGGTGAGAATGAACCGTTGGCCTTCGCAGAACGCATGTTCAACAACTGCCTCCTAGAAACAACTTTGACATGTTATCTTGCAAAGACAGCTCCAACACACAGCTGGGACTCCTTCCTTGCCCAACTAATGGTAATGAAACATGTATAGTGCATTGTACCAATAGTAACAGTAGCAACAAAAGTACTAGTATGTCAAACTATCTGTGTACAGATAAGTTGTGGACCATGGATTTTCACGAATCAAAGACACATGACAGCTCAAGGACCGGGTGTATCTTAGTTGCCCAAAATAACAAAAAATGCATGATTTCAAGCTGTTTGAAGTTAGAGTGCACAAACAACGTTGCCGAGTATGAAGCACTTGTGTTGAGCTTACAAAGGACCATCAACCTTAACATCGTCACACTCAAAGTGATACTACACCCCGCAGACAATGCTTATGCTTTCAAGGACATAACAACTAATGAAGGTAAGCATGATCAGTGCCTGAAAACTGCAGCTGAGGGCAAGAAAGGCAACCCCACCCACAAGGGTGTGATTTCCCTCAACAAGCTATATGATTTGCAGAACTTCTATCGAGGGCCAATAAACAATAGAACCACGGTCCACCACTATGAACGAATAGAGAATCTTGGGAACCAATCATGATCCAAATATAACCAGTCTTGTTTCCAACTACACACCGTAGCAGTGACAAGTATTTGACTACTTGATCAAAAAATACTGAGATATGTATACATGGGTAGATGATGACCTGAGTACACACTACACACGAGCAATCCAACATGAGATTCTAGTTAAAGGAGGAGCCAAGCCGTTGTAGCAGAGGCCAAGTAAAACACATATGTTGTTTGAACTCCTTATACAAAAAAAATTGACTAAGATTTTGGATGATTGGATTACTTGCAAAGTTTGTCATCATACTTGGGTTTCTAGTTTAAATCCTGCATGCAAGAAATCCTAGGAGATCCACTTATGCATTAATTTTAGGAACTTGAACTGCTCCCAAAATAAGAACAACTACCCTGTGCCATCATCCAAGCCTATGTTGCGCGTAGTGTCTAAATCAGTGGTGTTGTCTTCACTTAAAGGTCTTTTGGAATACCACCAGGTTCAGATAGCAGAGCCCGATGGACTTTCACTGGTCCATGAGAAACTTAGCACACACACATGCTATTTGCAATCACTTGATGGGAGGGTTGACAACCTTCCTGTCAATGGCCAAGATCTCAAGCATTACTTCCAGTAGGGCGGGTGACGCCCCGTGCCATGTACATAGTCTTCTTATTGCTTGTTGTTTTCATATTGTTTGCTTTGCTTACTATCTTTGTTTGTTCTTATTTCTATTCTTTTTACATTTGTTTTGTTTGCTTGATATATTACTATTTATTTTTCTGGACATAAGTGCTGCCAACTACTACATTGTGGCTTTTGAATAAAGTATGTGGCTAAAATATGAAGAGACTTGTGACGTTGCAGCACTTGGCCAATCTTGTGTCCATCTTCTCTATTCTTGGTTACAACCTTAGGGTGATGAAGTCTTGACAGAAAATAAGAGCCCTTTGCAAGGGAAGTTTTGGTCCAACCATGAGCCTATTTCCACACTAGGAAGCCTCATGCCTACACTCAACCTTCTGCTTTGTGTGTTCAAGATCATCCAACTAATAGAAACAAAGAAGGGGAAAAATATAAATGAGAAAACCTATGTCAGAGGTATTACATGATTCTCTGAAGGAACAACCTCTTCTACTCTCAATAGGTTGGGATTGCTCTTCCGTTGCAAAAATAAATAAGTTCCTATGCATAGTCCTCTTGAAAAAAATACAAAGGCGAAAGAAGAGAAAGGCTTCGTGCACAGAGAGGTGAAGCATACAACTCTACCAGGGCACTGACTAGGCTCACTGGCAGTGGAGCAATGTCTGTGTTCATGCATGACTCTGTCGGGGTACTATCAAGGCTTGCTGGCAGTGGAGCAACACCAAAGATGAAAACTTATACTCTAAAAATCTTCAACTCACGATATAAACTACCCTTCACGAATTTGAAACACTGTGATCATGATGAACTTTTGATTGTGTTTGAATGAGTTGGAAAAAGGTGAACCATGTATGTCCATGCAGTAAATGGGGAAGTTGAAGTAACCCGCAGAACAATTCAATACTCCCTGAAATACCAAGGTGTTGTGCTGTCAATCAACCCAAATAGAGAAGCTGGAATTCTACCAATGTGTCGCTAAGTGTTGTAGCAGCTACAACTGCCCTCCAAAATTTTGTTCTACACCTAATTTCGGAGCCTCCCTTGAAAGTTTCACTTGATGATTGCGCATGCTCGGGTTCACTCCGTGAGCTCGCATGAGTCTTCACATTCCCCTTTCTTGTTCATTTCACCAAGTCTTGCATGTTGATGTCAAGGTCATGCTTGCGACCATGTTCTGGTTATGCTCCAAAGTCTTCGCTTCATGTGTACTTATTGTGTTCGCTATGAAACATCTATCGCATTCACACATAGTGTCACATTCACCGTTGGTTAGTCATGTTGTACATATGTGTTTGGATGGGTTGAGTCATCTCGTCGTTGAGTCATGCAAGTGTGTGTTGCACAATGACATATTCATCTTTCACTCATTCACACACATAGTCATTTTGCTGAATTTCTGACGACCGAACTCCCCTCTGACAGTTAGAGCATCACCCCACCATCGACTCGATCGACTGTTACCCAGAACAACACAAGAGCACCAAGCAAGTAATTTCAAGCTGTGCTGCTTGCAAGAAAATCAATTAGTCTCCATGCTTAACAAAGGCTGCAAGCATTTCCCACTTTGCTGACTGAGAAAAATACTCAGACAAACTAGAGAGACACCCAGTGCCTATCCCTATCTCTCTTAGGAAATTGCGCAATTTTCCTAGACATCCCTCCCGACAGTCGACCAACTTCTCATCTAGAAAATTGCACAGTTTTCATGAGCAGGCCCTCTGCTGCCTAGTAGTCCACTCATCTCAGAAATTGCGTAGAGATGATCAGTAAGAAGACCTCCCAGCATCAGTGCAATTTCCCTCACCAGCAACTCCCAGTAGTATACTGCCAGTTCCCTCCAGGAATTGCGTAGTTTTTGCTACTAAGCTCCTAGCAACTAACTGCTAGGTCCTCTCAAGAATTGCGCAGTTTTTGCTCCCAGTGACCTAGCTGCCAGCCGCCAGTTCCCTCAAGGAATTGCACAGTATTGGTTTCCAAGCTCCTAGCTAGTTCCTCCAAAACATTGCGTAATTTTTGTCTGTGAAGCCTCCTTACAACCTAGCCTGTTCCTCCAAACAATTGTGCAGTTTTTTTGCCAAGCCTCTCTACCTGCTCATTCTAGAAATTGCACATATTTTTTCTGCCTCGACTCCCTGCAGCCTAGACTGTTCCACTAAAAAACTGTGTAGTTTTGTTCTCCAGCTGGGCCATACCTCGTGGACAGTCATTGTCTATCTGGATTTCCCATCTCCATCACCTTGTGACTCTTGCACAGTTTTCATTAGTAGTGCTCAGAGCCTCCATCTTGCCTCACAAACTTCTCACCTCTCCCAGTCACCTGCATTCTAAATGATCATGTATCATGGTAAACTAGGAGTTTTTTTGGATTTTATGTCATCTTGTCATGACTGATTGTAGGAACAGGTACACAAAAAAATATGGTGCGACAACGAGAAAGATGAATGAAGGGGAGCACATGCAAGGGGACAGGTTCAGCAACAGATGAAAAAAATGTTGCATGTAAAGATATGCACTCGTGAACGGACGATTATGTAAATATTTTGATCTGATAATGAGATCTAAGACAATTATTAAGGTATTATAGATTCATGTGCATGGATATGCCCATGATTTTTTGTGCAATGGATCGATAATATTGCGAAATACATAGACAATGAAGCAATAAAAGAAACATAATAGACAACACACATAAACATAGTAAGTTTAATAAGGAGTTCACCCAACACTCCTCGGCTACATCTCCTGGTCCAACCTTCAGTGGCGACCTCTCTATTATGTTTTCAAAACAAAATTTTACAACAATGAGCTCAATTTGAGCCTCACACAATAGAAACAAAAAAATAAGGCTTTAATTGGATCCCCCAAGTCCCTTATGAGTACACAGACTCTCCTCACTGACTCTCTGTCTCTGTTGCTCTGCCTGAGCACTACCTACCTATTTTCTGTCAATCTGTGGCTTTTAAGCCAATCTACATTGTATGTTCATTTCTCCTTCTCAAGCTCTCTCGCTTCCTGACCTCCATCTGCTCAGATCCCCTTCTGAGCGTTAGCAATCATTGCTAAATGCTTTCAGGGATGGTGGCCACCTGTTCTGTAACAGAATGGGTCGTTAGGCCTTTGAAATCCCAAAATTTTCCGCTTTCTGTTTAAACAGATAAATGCTGCAAAACACGGGAAAGTCTGCCAAATCACTGTTCATCGGATTTGAAATATTATAAATTTCGCGTTATAACTTCTATCGGGTCCACCTTTGTAGCAATATCGCATCTCCACCGTTAATCTGAGAGACCCACATCCAACGACTATGGTTCATTTCGGGCATTGAGGGCATACAAAAGTTAACCACCCAGAAAGGGTGTTTTCTCTTTGCAGGGCCTCGACACGTGGCAGCCAGTGTACGGGCTTGGGCGGAGCCCGACCCAAACCATTTACCGCCTTTGGTCCTCCCAAAATCCTGCCTGTTTTGTGATTTCCCCTTTATATAAAAAGATACATTAAAACATGAAATCCCACTCATATCGGACTTGAAATAGTATTCAACAATATTAATAAACCCTTTTGTGTCCGGTTCATCGCATCAGCGCTTTATCCTTTATATTTCATTTATTTAACGAAAAATGCAAATACAAAGGAAAACCCTATTTTCCAGATCTCAAATTATATCAAACATCGTTTATAATTTTATCGAGTGTGGCCATCACATCGCATATATGTATATGTATATAGCCCCGCTCCTCTGTGGTTTGCCAACGTGATATTGCGATGCAAAGTGGGTCGTCGATCTGCGTGCTTGATTGACGGTCCACGTTGACCCTGTTGATCGCTGTCACATATACGATGTGGTCTTCATCAATAGGCTCCCTTTGCCACCATCGATTTCGATTCGTTGATAGGATCTAAAGTGTTGATCAACTAGATCCGATGACTCCGATTCAATGTTTCGTTGACCGCCGATAAGCCTGTTTTTCAATGTTTTCTCTATGTTTTTCATGCCCAATAGTGTTATCTCATTTGTAAAAGGTTTTTCCTTTGCAATAGTTTTTAACCATATGAAGACTTAGAGGGTCTTAGGATCCATTTGGATCACGCCTTCCCACTGAAAAAGCTTTTGGACCACCAAAAGTTGGTTTTTAAGCATAAATCAAGTGAGGATATAGCTTCCTCACTTGTCCAATCTCTATCCATCTTGCACTGCTTGGTTTTGAACCTTTGAGTCCGATTCTGAGGTACTCAACATCCCCTCTATGCGTAGTTCTCACCTTCCTGTCGAGAACTATATCTTCCTACAAATCATTGAGATATTCAGGCAACAAATCATCAATAGAAGGCAATTGACTTTGTTCTTCACGATCTTCAATCAATGAAGGTTCAAATAGTCTCAAGTTCTTTGCATTAACTACTGAATAGATGTGCATGTAAGCTGGTAAATCGAGGCAAAAAGCATTCTCACCAATTTTCTCAATTATCTTGAAAGGCCCATACCTTATTGGCATCAGCTTCTTTCCTTCACCTTGCATTCTGTCTTTGTTGATGTATAGCCAGACTTGATCACCAACCTGGAAGCTACGCTCAATTTGATGCTTATCATGCCTTGCCTTGTACTTCACTTGGCTCTTTTCCAACTGTTCCTGTACTACCTGGTGAATTTCTTGTATCTGTTTAATAAACTTGTTTTCTTTGTCCACATCACTGTGTCCATCAACTGCTATGTCTTTTACTAAAGACAAAATCCAAGGGAGACCTTGGTGTGAAACCAAAACAAGTCTCAAAAGGAGATCTTTGTGTAGAAGAGTGCTTAGCACGGTTATAAGCATGTTGCACATGACATAAATGTTCATCCCAAAGCTTGGGATGCTTACTACAATAGCCTCTTAGCAACTGGATCACTGTCCTGTTGACCACCTCTATTTGGCCATCTGTTTGTGGATGAAAGGTTGTGCTCTTCTTCAGTCTAGTGTCCATTAACTCCCATAGACTTGACCAAAACTTCCCAACGAATCGGGAATCTCAATTGGATACAATAGAAGTGGGTAACCCAAAATGAACCCATACATGCTGAAAGAACAACTTTACTATTTGTTCAGATATAATATGCTTGTTATAAGGTATTAAAATACACATTTTGTTGAACCTGTCCGCAATAACATATAAATAATCATGACCTTTTCTAGATTTTGGAAGTCCCCCATCAAAGTCCATGCAAACACTTTCCCAAGGATGAGAAGGAATTGGAAGTGGCGTGTACAAACCTACTTTTCTATTTTTGGGCTTGCTTTTAGCACACATGGTACACCCTTTAATATATTGAGAAGTTGTTTCATCCATTCTTGGCCAATAACAAAACCTTTGCAGCTGTGCAACTATTTTACTTACACCAAAATGACTTGATATTAGAGAAGTATGTGCTTCTTGGATTATGTTAACACTTTTAGTTTGAGGAATGCATAACTTTCCCAAATGATACAAGAGTTGGTCCTTAACATGATGATCCAATTCCTCTACTTTTTTTCCATGACTTAAAGTTGCATATACATCTTTAAAATCTATATCTTGAGCATATTGTTCAATGTAACTTCCATGCAATATTGAGTTATGATTAAGTATAGTAGATGCATTTATCATTGGTCGGGATAACATATCTACAACTTTATTGTGAATTCCCTTCTTATCCCTGATGACAAGATGAAATTATTGTAGAAAACCCATCCACCTATAGTGTCTTGATTGCTGCAATTTAGTTTTTGAGTGTAAAGATTGAAGTGGTTGATGATGAATATGTATGACTGTTTCTTTGCCCAATAGGTAATTTTTCCACTTTGTCACACTCTGCACTAATGCATACAATTCTTTATCATATGTGGGATAATTAACTACTGCAGAATTAAATGTCTCAGAATGATAACATATGGGTTTACCATGTTGCATCAACACTGATCCCGTGGAATAGTCACTAGCATTTGTTTCAATCTCAAAAGGTATTTGAAGATCTGGAAATCCCAGTATTGGTGTTGTACTAATTTTTTCTTTCAAGGTGTTGAAGGCTTTTTGTTGTTTGCCTCCCCACTGAAACACCTTGTTCAATCCTGTTAAAGCATGTAAGGGAGATGCAATCAAGGAAAAGTTAGCAATAAGATTTCTCCAATATTGTGTTGCTCCTAGGAAGCTCCTAACTTCTGTAGCAGATTTGGGTTTAGGCCAATTCACAATGACCTCAACCTTAGAGGGATCTATCTTCAATTCACCACCCCCTACAATATGACCCAAATAATTTAAAGATGTTTTGCCAAATCCACATTCTGATAACTTAACATAGAGATTTTCTTTTTTCAAAACATCTAGAGTCTGCTTTACATGCTTCAAATGTTCTTCCCATGTTTTACTGAAATCAAGAATGCCGTCTAAATATACAATTACAAAATCATCAATAAAAGGTCAGAGTACATCATTCATAACTCTCATGAAAGTGGTAGGAGCATTAGTTAAGCCAAAAGGCATAACTATCCATTCTTACAGCCCTTGATTTGTTTTGAAAGCAGTCTTGCATGCATCTTGTTCTGCAAGTTCGACCTGATGCTAGCCACTACGCAAGTCTAACTTGGAAAAGTAAACAGCTTCTTTCAGCTGATCTAATAGATGATCTATGCGAGGAAGAGGATAATGATTCTTGATCGTTATTTTATTCAGTGCTCTGTAATCAATTCACATCCTCCACAAACCATCTTTTTTTCTCACCAACATGATTGGAAATCCGCATGGTGATGTGCTTGGCCTTTTGAATCCTTTGTCAAGCAGCTCTTATACCTGCTTCTTGATCTTTTCATTCTCTAAAGTGGATAACCTGTACATTCCGATGTTAGGCAATGGAGAATCTTGCTGCAAATGAATATCATGTACAATTTCCCTTTTGGGTGGCAGACCTTTAGGTTCTTGAAATAGGATATCATATTCTGGAACAACTTTTTCTAAATCAGCTTTCTGTTTAGCATCATAGCCTTCAAATACATTAGTTTTATTAGGGTTCTTTTCCTTAACAACCATTAGTAAAAATTGCTTGCATGAATTTACAATTCTTTTCATCTACCCTAATTTTATGAGAGTATAATTATTTTTGAGTTGATGAGCTCTTACAATACATTCTATTCCATATTTTGTGAGTTGATACTTATTTTCAGCTCTATAGAAAATGGCTTTTCTAACATACAAGTAAGGACTTCCTAAAAAAATACCACATATATCCAAGGGAGCTATATCTAACGCAACCTCATCTACAAATGCTGACCCAAAAGCAAACCTAAGTTTACATTGTCTAGTCACTTGTAGCTTTGATTTATCACATACCCAACTTAATGGATATGGCTTCTTGTGAGGTGTGGTTAGTAGTCCCATTTTCTTTACAATTGCTTCAAAAACCAAGTTTAGTTGTGAACCACTATCAAATAAAGTATCAACCTTTTGATGCTTGGAAAGAACTCTAATATCAAAAAGCTCATGTATTTTCCTCTAATTTTCTTCATTATCAATAGATTGTGCAGAATTACTAGTAGATGCTTTATAATTTTTACGTTTTATACCTGTAGCTGTGACTGTTGTTTCAGCACCTGAGTTTGACCACAAATATTTCTGAATAGCAGCAGTAGTCTTCTTCTTCTTGCCGTTAAACTTCTTGGGTTTCAGCTCCGGATGCAAAGACCAACAATATTCATCATCATGTATATCCTTCTTGTAGTGAGTGCATGAAGGTTTGTATTTCTGTACAACGTTTGCCTTCCTCTCTTTCCATTTCTGCTTCTTCTTTTCCTTGTTCTTACTTGCAGTGGGTTTTGATGATCCCTCAATCTCTCGGTTCACATTCTTTCCTCTAGTCTCTATATGTGTAGCCTGAACTGATACCTCATCTATCCTAGTAGGGTTAAACATGAGAATGGTGTGCCTCAAATAGCTGTGTAGAGCACCTATATACTTCAGCAAAGTTTTAGGTGAGTCTAGAGGAATGCCTAGAATTAAAGCTCTTTTTCTAAATTCCTGGGTATAGCTTTGTACACTTTGGCCTTTTAATTGGCGAAGAGTTTTCCAACTCATCATTGCTTGCTGCATATAAGCTAGTGGATAGAACTGTTTTTTAATGGCAGAAACAAATTCCCTCCAGGTAGAAATAATTTTACCATGCTTCTTCAAATCAGCTTGTGTCCTGCCTTCCCACCACACTAGGGCAGTTCCTCCAAGGCGAAGGTTGGCCAGTTGAATCTTTCACCTTTTCGAATCGATGTTCTGCACCCTACAATATACTTCAATATGTCTAATCTAGTTATCTAGCTTTTCTGCATTTAATTCTCCATCATATATTGGAAAATCAAATTTTACATCTAATTTAATCAAATAGCTGGAAGGAGGTGTTGATAGAGGAGGCTTTTCTCCTTTCCCTTTGCCTTCAGAATGGCCATCTAGAAGAGGTTCCTCTGTTCCTTTGTCTTGTTTGGAGGTTGAAGTATCTTCACCTCGACCTTTCTTAAATTCTCGATACATCTCTTATACCATGGCTCTCATGGTCATGAAATTGTCCACGAACTAAGAGTCTAATTCCAAGGGAATTTCTTTTGCCATTTTTCTCCTAGGATAGACTCTTCCAATTTTTTGGTTAGCTTCAATCAATTCTCCTTCTCCTAATTTGAGCTTTGACCTAATTAGCATTCACTAATCCAGCACAAGCTTGTCTAACCTTAGAAAACCTAAAGCTTTGATACCACTTGATCTGATAATGAGATCTAAGCAAATTATTAAGGTATTACAGACTCATGTGCATGGATATGCCTATGTTACTTTTTGCAATGGATCAATAAGATTGCGAAATACTTAGATAATGAAGCAATAAAAGAAACATAATAGATAACACACATAAACACAATAAGTTTAATAAGAGTTCACCCAACACTCCTGGGCTACATCTCCTGGTCCAACCTTTAGTGGTGACCACTGTATTATGTTTTCAAAATAGAGTTTTACAACAATGAGCTCAATTTGGGCCTCACACAACAGATACAAAACAATAAGTCTTTACTTGGATCCCCCGAGTCTCTTCTGAGTACACAGAATCTCCTCACTAACTCTCTGTCTTTGTTGCTCTGTCTCAACACTGCTTGCCTATTTTCTGTCAATTCATGGCTTTAAAGCCAATCTGTGATGTTTGTTCGTTTCTCCTTCTCAGGCTCTCTGGCTTCCCGACCTCCGTCCGCTCAGATCCCCTTTTGAGCGTTAGCAATCATTGCTAAATGCTTTCAAGGATGGTGGCCACCTGTTTTGTAATGGAATGGGTCATTGGGCATTTGAAATCCCAAAATTGGTCGTTTTCTATTTACACAAAGAAACGTTGCTAAACACGGGAAAATCCACCAAAATCACTGTTCATCGGATTTGAAATATTATAAATTCTATCTTATAACTCCTATCGGGCCCGCCTTTGTAGTGATATCGCATCTCCATCGTTTATCTGGGAGATCCAGATCCAACAACTGTGGTTCATTTTGAGCATTGAGGGCATACGAAAGTTAACCGCCCAAAAAGGGTGGTTTTTTCTCTCCAGGGCCTAGACACATGGTAGCCAGTGTATGGGCTCAGGTAGAGCCCGACCCAAACCATTTATCATCTTTGGTCTTCTCGAAATCCTACCTGTTTTGTGATTTCCCTTTTATATAAAAAAATACATTAAAACATGAAATCCTGCTCATATCAGACTTGAAATAGTATTCAACAGTATTAGTAAACCTTTTCGGGTCTAGTTCATCGCATCGACACTTTATCCTTTGTATTTCGTTTATTTAACGAAAAATGCAAATACAAAGGAAAACCCCGTTTTCCGGATCTCAAATTATATCAAACATCGTTTATAATGTTATCGAGTTTAGCCATCACATCGCATATATGTATATGTCTATAGCCTTGTTCCTCTGTGGTTTTCTGACGTGATATTGCTGTTGTGTAGGTAAATCCCCTCTGCGGACAGAGGCGATCACACTAGCCTAAATGGGGTCTAGCAACAATCAAACAACGCTAACATGTAGGTTCCTAATTGCAACGTAAAGGCCAATGATGAGAGCCTACCTCAAATCCAACGCTTGTATTTGTAGGAGAGTCGTCGCTCCCGTGGATCCAAGGTATGGACGCAGCCATCTAGCGAGGATCGATGAATAGACTCAGGCATGGTCACAACCATCCAGTGAATGAGTCATGTAGTGATTATAATAATCCACAAAATGCAACCTGGATCTCAACAAACAAAATCCAGGGTCTTACGCTCCATCTCGACCCGAACAAAGTACAAATTCAAGCATGTGAATATGGGAGTCGAAGTCGAACATGCGAGAACATCGTCTGATTACTAGTCAATGATGAAAACTGTTAATAGACGCGAGAGGTACCACCAATAATGACAATGGTCCTCAAGGTACTATAGGTACAATCCACGGCGTGCGAATCAGTAAGCCGGTGTCGAACACCCGCAAAATCATCCGATTGGAGGCCAGTGATGAAAACCTCACGTTGGACACGAAGAACCTGCCATTGAGGAATGCATGCTCCAAGGTACCTGAAGGGAGTCCCTAAGCCAACTTCCTGGATAATGAGCTGAAGTCGACATGAAGTGACCTTGATCAAAGGTGGGTCATAATGTTTCCCACATCATCGACATGAGACAGAGAAGGATAAAATGTTTTGTGTGAGGTATCAGAGGGAGGCTAAGTATTCTACAGAGGTCAACTTCTCTTGAACATATTGGCAGCACGACAGTGGACTTGGCATTATTTGACATCAAATGATCAGGGGTCATGGTGAAAAGACGATGAGCAGATGAATGGTCAAATAGGACAACTCAAACCCACGGAGGCAAGTGTAACACAAGATGAGATGTCCCCACCCAGACACGAATGCAGACAAGTGCCATGTTCAAGAGTGACATACTGCCGACACGACGATGATTGCGGTTCCTTTATTCCCCCACCATTTCTGGCGAGTACCCCAATTATTTTTGGATGACAAGCTTGACGAGGATAACATATGCTTGGGAGGCGTCATCATGACGATTCCGATGTCATTAAGTTTTAACGAGTTTGACAAAGGAAGAACTCAATGCCTTTTCATGTTTAGAGAGTTTGAAAAGACAGTGAAAAGGAAACTCCAGGGGTGTCATTTTTCGTAAAGTTGTGTCTCTCGAGCCCGAAAAAGTATAAAACCATGCTCGAAAGAACCGCCCGATCATTACGACCGAGGAGTACTTTTCATAAGTAGTGATTCTGATCTGAAAAATAAAAAAGTGATCAAAACCACGTCGCTTCGTGACCGTTAACGAACCAGAAATGACAAGGGTCCAATGATCTTTTCGTTTTTAAACGGTCAGAAAAGGGTTTAAAGACGACCGCCTCTCATTTTCGTTTAACGAGTCGAGAGGGCCAACTCAACATTCTTTTCACATTTAGAGAGTCAGAAAAGAGGAAAAGATGACTCCACAGTGACTTTTTCATGTATTTACCGAGTCCAAAAAGGTATAAAATGCAACTCGTTTCGCCGCCAAAGCTGCATAAACACCTGTCACTGCACAAGAAATCAACGTAAAATCCATTTTCGACACAAATATTCATAAAAATATCCATAAAATGACTTTTAAAACCTATTCAGGGGTCAAAAAGTTATAAAATGGTGAAAATGGTAAATTAAAAAATTACTTTTCACTTTTTACCTTTGGAGAGCGACATTAGGGCTTTTGGAGTGCGACCTTCAGTTGGCGATTGCGACAAATCCAGTGGACCATTTGGAGTGCCGTCAGTGTCAGGTGAGAGGTCTTGTCCTTAGCTCCATTTCTATCCATTTAGAATTTGTTTTAAGTTGCTTTTATATCTCCTATAGGGAGGATTTCAAATTTAGGGTTTGCACCCATTGGCGCGGGTTTCGGGCACGGACCCGTGCCAATGGGGCAACTTTCCCATAGGGCACGTGCCCATGGGCGCGACTGTTTTAGAAACAATTGCGCCAATGGCCACACGGATTTTTGGGCAAATTTTTAACAAATTTAAACCTATTTACCTGCAATTTCAAGTTATTTAAGAATCTATTTCATGGTTTTGCGCTTGTGTTTGCAGGGAAATACACAAAAATGGTGATTGTGTGGAAAGAACAAGAACATGACCAAGTAGACCCATTGGCCTTAGCAGATGAGGACTGCATGGAGGCACTTAGAGCATGTGGGATCAAGAAATTTTTCATGTTGTCCTACTTGCGAGCTCAACCAGAGCTTTTACAGTATTTGGTCGACTTGTGGGACGTACAAGAACAGGTGTTCCCAATACGGGACCAAGTATTGGAATTAGATGTATCTGATGTCTACTTCCTCACTAGATTGTCACGATGGGGGCCGGTACCTCAACTGACCGGTAGCAGACCCTCTGGAGAGAAGATGGAGGAGGTGAAGGCCCGAGTTTGCCTAGGTGCCAGATATGGGCTGGACAGCTCGAAGGTGGATATCCCCACCATTCCGGACTTGACTCTGAGAGAATTGATGTTTACCAGCACATGAGCTGCGGGGGCACAGGCGCCCCACGAAGCTATGAAGAACCATTTGATCCTGGCGACAGAGTGCCTTAATCCGACAGTCTTCAACTAGGCGTCAGCAGTGACGACCAATATGAAGAGGCAGCTGACCAAAGCCAAGCAGGGCAAGTTGCAGCGGTTCGGATATGGCTCCATCTTAGTGACGTTCTTCTTGGAATGTGTACCAAGCTTCCAGGGCCAAGGGGCCTTCGTTCTAGATGCAGCACCTCGAGAGCCGAGAATGGCTCGATGGGTGGCACTGACGCCGAGGGGTGGTGGCGGTCAGAAGATGTCCTTTAGACCTCAGTTTTTCGGGTGGCTTTTCCGCCAACTGATTGTGATGGAGGACTGGCCGTATGCGGGGATAGACTTCACTGGAGACCCTGAACTTCCCCTGCCGGAGGGAGAGGATTGGGATGAGGAGATTGGTATGACCTCATTTTTTTATTTTATGTTTTTATGATTTTTTTTGTTAGTACATGCTTGTCCTAATGACCTTTATATGCATATGCAGATGTCGACCCAAAGCGTCCAGCTGGCATGTCTCCCATAGCGAGGAGACACCTAGTAGCAGCAGCAGCAGCAGCAGATCCTTAGGAGGAGGGTGGTGACACAGGGGAGCTTATTTAGAATCTCGAGCCTATCACTCGAGGGATTCCGGATTACGCTCGGCTAGCGGATGTTCCGCTAGCATACCAGAGGCACACAATGGGGGTGCCAACTCGCATCCACCAGCTCCTGAGGCGTTTAGTGACGTTCTATCATGAACACCACCGAGACTAGATATCTAGGCTATTTCTTTTCATGCATATTTTTTGAGAGACATGTTGTCTCCAGATGTATTCAGACAAACATGTATTATTTTTTGATGATGCACGGGGTGCAAACATTTGGGACACACATATATATAGATATATAATATATATATATATATATGCATATGTTTTATGGTTTATTGTACTTTATGATGCTCGTATTATGTTGAACTACATGTCATGAAAATGCCTGTCCAACACATAATTAGTTAATGCATCGGTTAACGTATTAAGTCATCTTGGAATATGGTGATAAGTAATGAAATTAAAATCCCTTTCTAATAACTTAACACATAAATACAACCTTAAAATCCGATGATCTCTGACAGAATAACGCCCGTTGAGTTGGTGGACGACAAGCTGAGAGTCCAAGTTCACAACCAATGTTCGAATGCCGAGGTTAATCGCCTCAACTAATAATTCAATCACAACACTATATTCGACAACATTGTTCGTTGTACAACCTAGACAAACCCCTTGAATGTCTACTAACTCACCATGAGGATCGTAGATCACCCATGCCGCAGATGACAAGTTTTGTGTACTGCGGGAGGCACCATCAGTGAAACCAACGTAAGGTGATCCAGACATCTGTCCAAGAAGAAAAAAGACACAATAAGCAGCAAACACGCCGACACACCAAGACAAAAATATAAAAACATGCACACACAACACACTTGCTAAAAGCACACGTATATACAAAAAGAGAGTGCCTGGACTCATGCATAGTATTTTTTCAGATAAAGCCCATTTCGAGGCTTACCCAGGGGATCACCTTCATAATCAATAAGCTCGTATGCTCCTTTTTGCAAAACTCTTTTCACAATATAGGGCCCATGCCACATAGGCTCGAATTTTCTGCCCCCAGCTTATCGTTAGCTTGATCATAGAGCACTACTAAGTCTCCCTCAATGAAAGAGTGGGGGTGAACAGTATTATTGAAGTGAGTTTTCACTCACTTCTTCTGAGCTTCAATAGCTAAGGAGGCTAGATGACGAGTCTCGTCCAGCCGTTCTAAGTAAAGAAGACGCTCTTCTACTGGAGTAGTATCAGGGAGCAATTCGACGGCTATCTTTAATGAAGGAATCTCACACTCAATAGGAAGGGTTGCCTCCAGTCCGTAAACTAACTGAAAAGGAGTGAAACCGGTGGCGTCCTTCACGGAGGTACGGTAGGCCCACAAAGCAGAGAACAATATCAGATGCCAATTGGACTTATGCATGCCAACAGTTCGTTGAAGCATCGTGACCAAAACCTTGTTCACGGCTTCCACTTGACCGTTTGCCTGAGGATAGTATGGGGTCGAACTATCATGCCTTAGGCCCAACTGGGTAGTTAACTCGGTCATCATGTGATTACGAAAATGCTTTCCGTGATCAGTGACGATGGCTTGGGGTACTCCAAACCACGAAATAACATGATTGAACAAAAACTGCGCCGCGGTGTGACCGTCTTCAGACAATGTAGGCATCGCCTCGGCCCATTTCATGAAATAATCAACAACAACTATGATGTACCCATGTCCCCCGGCCAAGCGAGGGTTACAGGTCACATAATCGATGCCCCATTTGGCAAAAGGGCCGACGGTTACAACGGGGTGCAGTGGAGCAGGGGGTGCACGCATCTTCCGTTGGTAAATCTGGCACTCATGACACGAACGGACAGCAAGAATGCAATCCTTGAAAATGGAGGGCCAAAAATAGCCTGCACGGAGGATTTTTTGTGTAGTGGCATATCCAGACATGTGACCACCACAAGCGCTAGAGTGGCAGTCATTCAAAACTCTCTCTGCTTCTTCAAAAGTCAAGCATCGGCGAAGAACATAATCAACGTCGAGATGGTACAGGGTGTCCCCAACGATGCGATATGGTTGGGCTTGATGTCGGATCCGTCGGCGAGCATCCTTAGAGGTCTCGGGATGGAAGGAGGATGTCTATAAGTAGACAATAATATCCCCGTACCAGGGATCGAGGGTGCTGATGAGGAAGAGAGTTTCGTCTGGAATGGAATCCTCTAACTTAGAGGAGGTAGCAGTAGATGGCAGAGAACAAAAAAGTTCAGCGAATACCAGTGATTTCTTAGAGTTGGCAGCAGTAAATTCCAAGTCAAACTCTTGGAGGATGACTATCCACTTCGAGTATTTTCCCCCGAGCAACTGGCGTGACAGAATGTAAGTCATAGGGTTGCAATCAGAGATCACTGTCGTGGTACGCAACAAGATGTAATGACGTAAGCGTTGAACAGCGTAAACGGGGGCTAGGGCCAACTTCTCGACATAAGCATATCGAGATTCCGTGTCTAACAAATTGCGGCTAAGGTAATAAATAACATGTTCAGTGCCATCATCGTCATCCTAAACCAGAACCATGCTGATGGTGTGTTGGGTAGGTAAATCCCCTCTACGGACAGAGGCGATCCCACTAGCCCGACAGGGGTCTAGCAACAATCACACACGCTACACGCAAGTTCCTAATTGCATAATTTAAAGATTGATCAGAAAGATCTACCTGGAATCCAATGCTATTTGTTGTGGAAGAAACGCTGCTCCCGTCCTTTAGCTTTGGCCGGTCACTATCCTTACGCTCCACGTATGGACACCTGCACAAACAAAGAACAATCCAACACAAGCGTAAAATCCAATATCATGCAATTATATATCATTCAAGCAGGATATAACTCAAATATCATCAGAAGAATATGTGAGTGGAACCATAATGACAGTCGTTCATTATTCAATAAAAGAAGAGAAGAATTACAACCAAATAGGCTTGACGTTGAAATCTCCTCCAACTGGGTCAGTAGCTAAACATGCCTTGCAAAGTGACTTCCTCTCTCAATACTTCGACAACGTAACTTCTCTCTTAGCTCTTACTATCAATCCAGCATAATTTTAGCTCACCTTAGCTCTTGCAAAAACTAGTTGATTCAATGCAGGGTGACAGTTATTTATAGATGGAGGGAGAGGACATATTCATTGTATCCGGACACCTACTAAAGATTTGGCATTGTCCCAGAATAGCCTTTGAATTGGGTTGTCATGGATGAAAAAGACGACACTCGACCACTTCATGGGATTTTTCCTCAGAGAACTGCATGAGCAATGGAGGAAAAAACACTTCAGTGCGCGCTGGCGAAAAATCATGACCAATTTTGGGTGGCGTGGGCTTTGGTCTGTGTCAGAGCGTCCATGGGCGCGCCCTTTTTGGAGGAACTGAGCCATTGGCGCGGGCTAGACACTGTGGACCCGCACTAATGGAAAAAGGGCATTTTTTAGGGCTAATCTTCAAAGGGTGTCTTCAGGGATTTTGAAGTTCATACTTAGGAGACTCCAATGCAAGTGTTTTTAAGTTGTGTCACTGGTCACAGGTCCGTAAATGTGTCCTCCAGTGTGCGACAGCGGGGGTAACAAGGATGGTGACCAACGGTGACAAATTACTGTGTAACAGATGCCCCCTAAAGCATGAGCCTCAAGAGAGAGAGAGAGGTGAAGTGCTTTACAAGACCATATCTAGCTGCCGCCGAGAATCTGTATGGAGATATACAGTATGATAGTTCAAATACATGATATATGTGGCATGGACGCAGCCATCCATTGACAGAGTATATAACGATCAAGTTCCGTAGTATGGACGCAGCCATCTAGTTAGGATCGATGAATATACTCAGGTATGGTCGCAGCCATCCAGTGAAAGAGTCATGTATCAAAATCACGCCTGGATTACAACAGACACAATCCAGGGTCTTGCGCTCCACCTC
>APFE030649634.1:79242-131213 GCA_000404065.3 Pinus taeda | reverse complement strand
TGTTACACTGAATTTTGTCACCCTGGCTATCTGCAGTATGTGGCCTCATCAATAGCCACATTGTCCTCTTTTGTCAAGCCCCATACCTCTGCTCTTCATGTCAAAACTTCAAAGAGAGAGAAAGTCACTTGAAAACATGTTTATCTCTGGGTACGCAGTTTCTCTTTACCTTGCCTGCGTGTACGCACTCCATATACATTAGACCTGCGTAGTAATACGCTCTGTATACTAAATCTAGGGTGCGTACCCCTGTAAAGGTCAAAAGGCGCAAGTTTCATCTTTAAAAAGTTACTTGTGGTCACTTCTAGAGCCTTCTAGAAGAGTTCTTGACGTGTATTGAGCGCCTCCAGATGGTTCATGCACCCCTATGATAGAGGAGCTTATCCCATCAAGAGAGGAGCTACCCCATCCAAAAGAGGGAGTATCCCATTGATGTTGGAACTGAATAACCTCCTCTAGAATACTATAAATACAGGCATTGGGCCAAAGGAGGAGAGGTTGAAAGCTGAACATTCTATAGGGTAAATGCTGCTGGAATTAGGACTTCCATTTGTTGACTTGTGAGGAGAGATCACTATCCTTCCTTGTTGCCATAGTGGGAGTGGGTGAGCTTGTCAAAGTAGAGGAAATCTCTTGCTGGACCCTGGGAGGAGCTTGCACAACACCAAGGCTCAGGTTGTAATGGTTCCTTTGATTATTTAATACAAATTAGTCCATTCTTCTCAATGATTTGTTAATGAATTATTTCGTGCATTCCTTGGTCAGTATGATAGATATATTTTGTTTTATAATGAATATTCAGATGCTATGTAATTGTTTGCCTTGTTAGTGAATGCAGGTCTGAAGGTGAAGGAGGAGCTCATCCGGATCAACAAGACTAGACTACTACAACAAGCATTGGACCTAAGGTAAGATCGAGAACATTTGATTTCTTGTAAAATGATGTGTATCTAGAGAAGGATAGCTCTTATTTGGTTTGTTTGTCATTAGAGAGTCTTAGACTCCTAGGAAGGTTAGATTTGTCCGCAAGTATAACTCATTCCGCGTGACACTCCTTGTGATAGTTTTTAACTATATGAAGACTTAGAGGGTTTTAGGATCCATTTGGATCATGCCTTCCACTGAAAATAAAATAAAATAAAATAAAAAAATAGCAAGCTTTTGGACCACCAAAAGTTGGTTTTTAAGCATCAATCAAGTGAGGATACAACTTCCTCAATTGTCCAATCTCTATCCATCTTGCACTGCTTGGTTTTGAACCCTTGAGTTTGATTCTTAGGCACTCAACATCCCCTCTGCACATAGTTCTCACCTTTCTGTCCAAAACTGTATCTTCCTGCAACTCATTGAGATATTCAAGCAACAGATCATCAATAGAAGGCAAATGACTTTGCTCTTTGGGATCTTCAATCAATGAAGGTTCAAACAGTCTCAAGTTCTCTGCATTAACTACTGAATAGATGTGCATGTAAGCTAGAAAATCAAGGCGAAAAGTGTTCTCACCAATTTTCTCAAGTATCTTGAAAGGACCATACCTTATTGGCTTCAGCTTCTTACCTTCACCTTGCATTTTGTCTTTGTTGATGTACAGCCAGACTTGATCACCAACTTGGAAGCTATGCTCAATTCAATGTTTATCATGCCTTGCATTGTACTTGGCCTAGCTCTTTTCTAGTTGTTCCTGCACTGCCTGGTGAATTTTTTGGATCTATTCAATGAACTTGGTTTCTTTGTCCACATCATTGTTTCCATCAACTGCTATGTCTTTACTAAAGACAAATCCAAGGGAGACCTTGGTGTAAAACCAAAACAAGTCTCAAAAGGAGATCTCTGTGTAGAAGAGTGCTTAGCACGGTTGTAAGCATGTTGCACATAACATAAATGTTCATCCTAAAGCTTGGGATGCTTGCTGTAATAACCCCTGAGCAACTGGATCACTGTCCTATTGACCACCTCTATTTGGCCATCTGTTTGTGGATGAAAGGTTGTTCTCTTCTTCAATCTGGTGTCCATCAATTCCCACAAAGTTGACCAAAACTTCCCAACAAATCGGGAATATCGATCAGATAATATAGAAGTGGGTAACCCAAAATGAACCCATACATGCTGAAATAACAACTTTGCTATTTGTTCAGTTGTAATCTGCTTGTTACAAAGTATTAAAATACACATTTTGTTGAACATGTCCACAATAACATATAAATAGTCATCACCTTCTCTAGATTTTGGCAATCCCCCAACAAAGTCCATGGAAACACTTTCCCAAGGATGAGAAGGAACTGGTAATGGAGTGTAAAAGCCTAATTTTCTATTGCTAGGCTTGCTTTTAGCACACATGGTACACCCTTTAATATATCTGGAAATGGCTTCATGCATTCTTGGCCAATAGCAGAACCTCTGCAGCTGTGAAACTGTTTTAATTACACCAAAATGACCTAATATAAGAGAAGTATGTGCTTCTCGGATTATGTTAACCCTTTCAGTTTGTGGAATGCATAACTTTCCCAAATGATACAAGAGTTTGTCCTTAACATTATAATCCAATTCTTCTACTTGTTTTCCATGACTTAAAGTTACATGTACATATTTAAAATCTATATCTTGAGCATATTGTTCAATGTAGCTTTCATGCATTACTGAGTTATGCTTAAGTATAGTAGATGCATTTATGATTGGTTTCAACAAAAAATCTACAACCTTATTGTGTATGCCCTTCTTATATCTGATGACTAGATGAAACTGTTGTAGAAAACCCATCCACCTATAGTGTCTTGATTGCTGCAATTTAGTTTGTGGGTGCAAATATTGAAGTGGTTGATGGTCTATATGGATGATTATTTCTTTTCACATTAAGTAATGTTTCCACTTTTTCACACTCTATGCTAATGCATACAATTCTTTATCATATGTGGGATAATTAACTACTACAGAATTAAATGTCTCAAAATGATATCATATGGGTTTACCGTGTCGCATCAACACTGCTCCCATGGCATAGTCTCTGGCATCTGTTTCAATCTCAAATGATCTTTGAAGATCTGGCAATGCTAGTACTGGTGTTGTACTAATTTTTTATTTCAAGGTGTCGAAGGTTTTTTGCTATTTGCCTCCCCACTGAAACACCTTGTTCAATCTTGTCAAAGAATGTAAAGGAGCTACAATCAAGGAAAAGTTAGCAATAAACTTTCTCCAATATTGTGCTACTCCTAGGAAGCTCCTAACTTCTATAGCAGATTTGGGTTTAGGCCAGTTCGCAATGACTTCAACCTTAGAGGGATCTATATTCAATTCACCACCCCCTACAATATGACCCAAATAATTTAAATATGTTTTTCCAAATTCATATTTTGATAACTTAACATAGAGATTTTCTCTTTTCAAAACATCTATAGTCTGCTTTACATGCTTCAAATGTTCTTCCCATTTTTTACTGAAAACAAGAATGTCATCTAAATATAAAATTACAAAATCATCAATAAAAGGTCTGAGTACATCATCCATAACTCTCATGAAAGTGGCAGGAGCATTAGTTAAGCCAAAAGGCATAACTAGCCATTCATATAGCCCTTGCTTTGTTTTGAAAGCAGTCTTCCATGCATCTTGTTCTGTAGCTCTGCCTGAGGGTAGCCACTATGCAAGTCCAACTTGGAAAAGTAAACAGCTTCTTTCAGCTAATCTAATAAATCATCAATGTGAGGAAGAGGATAATGATTCTTGATCGTTATTTTATTCAGTTCTCTGTAATCAATGCACATCCTCCACGAACCATCTTTTTTTCTCACCAACACAATTGGAGATCCACATGGTGATGTGCTTGGTCTTATGAACCCTTTATCGAGCAGCTCATGTACCTGCTTCTTGATCCCTGCATTCTCTAAAGTAGATAATCTTTTATACCTGTAGTTGTGACTATTGTTTCATCACCTGAGTCTGACCCCAAATCTTTCTGAATAGCAGCAACAGTCTTCTTCTTCTTGCCATCGAACTTCCTGGGTTTCAGCTCCAGATACAAAGACCAGTAGTGTTCATCATAATGTCCACCCTTCTTGTAGTGAGTGCATGAAGGTTTGTCCTTCTTTATGGCGTTTTCCTTCCTCTCTTTCCATCCCAGCTTCTTCTTTTCCTTGTTTTTGCTTGCAGTGGGTTTTGATGATCCCCCAATCTCTGGGTTCACATTCTTGCCTCTAGCCTCTAGATGTGTAGCCTGAATGGATACCTCATCTATGCTAGTGGGGTTAAACATGAGGATGGTCTGCCTCAAATAGCTATGCAGACCACCTATATACTTCAACAAAGTTTCAGGTGAGTCTAGAGAAATGCCTAGAATTAAAGCTCTTTTTCTAAATTCCTAGGTATAGCTTTGTACACTTTTCCCCTTTAATTGGAAAAGAGTTTTCCAACTCATCATCGCTTTCTGCATATAAGCTAGTGGATAGAACTATTTTTTAAGGGCAGAAACAAATTCACTCCAGTTAGAAATAATTTTACCATGCTTCTTCAAATCATCTTGTGTCCTACCTTCCCACCACACTAGGGCAGTTCCTCCAAGGTGAAGGCTAACCAGCTGAATTTTATGTTGGCATTATGATACATATGTTGTACTTGATGTCAACCCACTCATCTCAGATGATAAATTATAGTGCAGCAAAGTTATTTTCTGGTTCATGCACTTTCATGCAGAGAAAAGTTCACGCACTTTCATGCAGAGAAAAGTGCACGCTCATGGGAAATCTTATGGTTGGTTCATGGTATTAGTCTGACAGTTTTTGATCCTATGGTTTTGGTCCATGGTATTGCATCCAAAAGAGTTGAACCCAAGTATTGGGTCCGTGGTATTGTTTCTCAATGGTTTTGGTCCATGGTTTTGAGTGAGGCCTAGCTTATAAAAAGGAAAGGAGATCGTTTGGCTAATCACAGTTGAGTTGAAAATATTAAGAAGAGCAAGATATGAATTTCTGCTAATCGGTTGGTGAGACATAGTTGAATCTGAATCAAGGAGAAACCGGAGCATTATAAGTCAGATCTATTGAAGAGATGGGATCCTTTTTGACGCATGAATGGATCTGTGATTTCGATAGTCTGGGGTATGGTTGAGAACTAATAAACTGTCTAAATCCGATGGTGCGTGGGAGCAGCAATGGCATAGTGCGGAGTTGTGCAGAACCAGAGAAGAAGCAGGTGCGGAGTTGCGCAGACTCGTCACGGCAGAAGTACAGATATCCGCAGGTTTCCTTCAGTGAAGTTGCGAACCTTTCCTTAAATAAATTTTAGCTGTCTATTTCTGCAGAGATCTGGGTTTAAATTAGTGTCTGGTTACTGGTGTTATTTTCTGGTTACTGCATTCTGAGAATTTATTTGTTTAAAGGAGATTGGGTGATGCACATGTACTTGATGTTTTGGATCCAGTTTGAAAATTTATGAAACGTGGTCCCTGGAAGAAAGAGAATGTAGTAGCCTTCTGTAGGTCAGCACCTACGTACTAGTATCTTAGCTAGTACAAGAGCTAAGGGTGTTGTAGCACCCTTCTAGGAGAAGCTAAAAACGAGAGAGGGTTGTAGCTCTCTACACGTTGCAGCCTGCATACTGGCAAAGGATTGCACCAGTACAAAATCATTGTAAAAAGAAGTTTCTTTGAAAGAAGATAGAGACATATTGCAGTAGGTGATTTTCACCCACATTGGGTTTTCACCTTATATCTGGTGTTCTTTGGTGTGACCGTCTATGTTTCTTGTTCATGTTTATTATTATATGGTTCTGACATACAGATTAATGGTTAACATCTAAAGAATAAGTTACATTAAAATCTGGAAGGTATATACAAGTTTCATTAGTCAGATCTGCAAGTGTTTATTGGAAAAGTTTTGATAATACTGATTCACCCCCCCCTCAGTATTATTTCCAACATTTTACTCCTTTCTGAATCAATGTTTTGCACCCTGCAATACACATCAATCTATCTAATCCAGTTATCTAGCTTTTCTACATTTAATTCTCCATCATAGATTGGCAAATCAAATTTTACATCTAATTTAATCAAAGATGTTTTCTTCTTTTTCTTTTCAGGGCTAGAAGGAGGAGTTGATGGAGGAGGCTCTTCCCCTTTCCCTTTGCCTTCTGAATGGGAAAATAGAAGAGGTTCCTCTACTCATTTGCCTTGTCCAGGTGTTGAGTTCTGATTCCAATGGAATCTCTTCTGCATTTTCCTCCTATGATAGACTCTTCCAATTTCTGGGTTAGCCTCAACCAATTCTCCTTCTCCTAATTTGAGCTTTGACCTAGTTAGCATTCAACAATCCAACACAACCTTGTCTAACCTTAGCAAACCTAACGCTCTGATACCACTTGATCTGAAAATGAGATATTAGGCAATTATTAAGGTATTATAGACTCATGTGCATGGATTTGCCTATGTTACTTTGTGCAATGGATCGATAAGATTGCGAAATACATTGGCAATGAAGTAGTTAAAGAACATAATAGACAAACACACATAAACACAACAAGTTTAATAAGGAGTTCACCCAAAACTCCTGGCTACATCACCTGGTCCAGCCTTTAGTGGTGACCTCTCTATTATGTCTTTAGAAGCAGAGTCTTTACAAAAGTGAGCTCAATTTGAGTCTCACATAACAGATACAAAACAAAAAGTCTTTACTTGGATCCCCCAACTCTTTCTGAGTACACAAACTCTCCTCAATGACTCCCTGTCTCTATTTGCTCTTTGTCTCAACACTGCTTGTTCCTGTCTTCTGTCTTCTATGGCTTTAAAGCCAATCAACATTGTCTATTCGTTTCTATTTTTCGGGTTCTCTGGCTCCCGGCCTCTATCCACTCGAATCCCCCTCTGAGCATTAGCAGTCATTACTAAATGCCTTCAAGGATGGTGGCCACTTGTTCTATAACAAAATGGTCCATCGCTACCTTTGAAATCCCAAAAATGGTTATTCTCTATATACACAGAGAAATACACGTAAAACTGTGAAAATCCGCCAATCTTCCATTTATCAGATTTGAAATACTATAAATTCTGCCTTATAACTCCTATCGAGTCCGCCTTTATATCGCTTATCGCATCTCAATCGTTTATCTAAGAGATCTTGATCCAACGGCTGAGGTTCATTTCGGGTGGCTCATGTGTATGGAAGTTAACCACCTGAAAAGGGTGGTTTTCTCTCTCCGCGGCTTGGCCACGTGGCAGCCAGTGTACGGGCTCAAGTGGAGCCCGGCCAAAACCACTTATTGCCTACGGCTCGGCCGATCCTGCTTATTTTGTGATTTCCCTTTGTATTTGAAAAATACATTAAAACATAGAAATCCCACAAAATGGCCCATATCAGACTTGAAATAGTATACAACAGCATTAATAAACCCTTTCGGGTCTTGTTTCATCACATCGGTGCTTTATCCTTTGTATTTCATTTATTTAACGAAAACAGAAAATATAAAGGAAAAACCTGTTTTCCGGATCTGAAAATATATCAAATATCATTCATAATTTTATCGGGTCCAGCTATCACAGTCACAGTTGTTATCGTCCCTGTTCCTTTGCATAGCTTCGATGCGATATTGCGATATCGTGATCACATGTCACCGATCCTCTGGGCCGCGGTTAAGTCATAGATATATATATATATATATATATATATATATATATATATATATATATATATATAATATATATATATATGTTATATGTATATGTATATGTATAGTATAGTTATATGTATAGTATATGTATATGTATATTATATATATGTGATGTATGTAGGTATGTATGTATGTATGTTGTTATGTATATGCATATGTATATGCATATGTATATGTATATGTTTATATATGTATATATATGTATGTATGTATATTGTATACATATATGGTACATATGTATATTATATATATATATATATATATTATATATATATATATATATATATTAATATAGATATATATACATATTCATATGTATAGATATATATATATATATATATATATATATATATATATATATATATATATATATATGTGGAAGCTTTGGCACATAGCCAAGTTTGCCACATAGCCAAAGAATAGTAGATGGGAAATGGCAGAGCCTCTAAGTCAGAGCTCTGAGCTCATGTGGGAGCCATAGTGGAAGCAGAAATAGCTCCCATTGGAGCGGATGGGAGCGAGTGGAGCCCATAATACAACTGGCCCAATAGGCTTACCCCAGAGGGTTCACCTAGGTGGGAAAGCTTGATACCTAGGTATAAGTGACCAGGTTGAGGTGGAAAAATGGTAGCATTAAGATGGTTCCCATTGGTCGGAGATAGAGCCCACATGATCCAAATGGATCCTAAAACGCTCTAAGTCTTCATATAGTTAAAAACTATCACAAGGATAAAACCTTTAAAAAAGGAGGATAACACTATTGGGAGTGAAAAACATGAAGAAATAGTGGAAAAACAGAGTATCAGCGGTTTAAAACTACTTTGCATGAGAGCTGTTGGATCTGGCTGATCAACGGTCCAGATCCGATTGACATATCGCAATCAACGAAGGCTATCGGAGGCAGCTATATGGGAAGCGCAATCAAACGAGAGTCATTGATCTATGCGCATAGATCAACAGTCCAGATTCAATCACGCTATCACATCGCTGATATATATATGTATATATGTATACATATATGTACATATGTATATCTCTATATATATAGATATATATATATATATATATAATATATAATATATACATATATCTACATATATGTTATACATATGTTACAGATATATGTATACATATATATATATAACATACATATATATATATATATATATATATATATATATTATATATATATGTACATATGTATACATATATGTAGATATGTAAATATGTATATATATATATTATATAATATATATATATTATATATATATATTATTATATATATATATAGAGAGAGAGAGAGAGAGAGAGACGAGAGAGAGAGAGAGAGATACATATGTAACATTATATATACATATATACATATACATATACATATATATATATGTATATATCAGCGATGTGATAGCGCGATTGAATCTGGACTGTTGATCTACGCCCATAGATCAACAGCTCTCGTTTGATCGCCTTTCCCATATAGTCGCCTCCGATAGCCTCCACTGATTGTGATATGTCGATTGGATCTGGACCATTGATCAGCCAGATCCAACGGCTCTCATGCAAAGTAGTTTTAAATCGTTGATACTCTGTTTTTCCACTATTTCTTCATGTTTTTCACTCCCAATAATGTTATCCTCCTTTTTTAAAGGTTTTCTCCTTGCGATATTTTTTTAACTATATGAAGACTTAGAGGGTTTTAGGATCCATTTGGATCATGTGGGCTTTGTCTCTAGCCAATGGGAACCATCTTAGTGCTACCATTTTTCCACCTCAACCCAGTCACTTATACCTAGGTATCAAGCTTTCCCACCTAGGTGAACCCTCTGGGGTAATCTTGTTGGGCCAATTGTATTATGGGCTCCACTCGCTCCCATCCGCTCCAATGGGAGTTATTTCTGCTTCCACCATGGCTCCCACATGAGCTCGGAGCTCTGACTTAGAGGCTCTGCCATTTCTCCTCTACTATTCTTTAGCTATGTGGCAAACTTGGCTATGCGCCAAGGCTTTCAGCTACATTTAACTCTGTCATGAGATCCTTGGAGTCATCGTACTTCAACTAGCTCTATCTTTCAATATAAGAAGCCATTTTGGGACTTCCATATACCATTAGAAATCTATTTTAGAGATCTATCTAACTGGGCATCTTACACCTTTACCTAAGCTAATATGGTTCTCTAGAATCAGTTCCAAAGCCTTTTCACCTTTTAGCTTCCATATTGTCATGTTTCTCTATCATGATGCCTTCTTTGACACATGTGTTTCTTTCATCATTGTGTTTTCATCACCCTATTTCCATCATTGAAAACATACCTCAACAATCTCCCCTTTGGCATGTGGAAACACTTAAAATCAAACACCGCACCTTTTGTTTGAAAACACCTTTTTCCCCTTTTAAGTCCATTTGCAAGTCTTTCAAGTTCTACTCCCCTTGAGATGGCACTCCTCTATTTCCATCAGTTGTTGTGGTATTATTTTTGTTTGATCACTAGATAACTCCTTTTGTTTGTTTTGGTTTTATTTGGTCATCACTCGCCTATCCCCCTTTCATATCAATGTAAAAAAAACACCAACATTCTCTCCCTATCACCATGCTTCTCTTGCCTTCAATCCTTTCTTTTTCATGTGGATCCTTGTGGAACTAGAAGCTTCACCAATATATGTTGAAAATGTGATAGCTACCCTTATTACTCTTAAAGGAAGAGCTAGTGAATGGAGGCAAGAGGAATGAATCCCAATCTTTGCATCAAATATTCAAATTGTTCTCTAGGGAGTGGCTTTGTAAATATATCAGCAACTTGTTCTTTGGTGTACACATACTCGAGTTTCACAACTTGGGTTGTTACTTGCTCCCTCAAGAAATGATACTTGATTGGGATATTCTTGGTCTTTGAGTGAAAGACTCACTTCTTGGACATGCTAATTTCACTTGTGTTTTCAAAAATTATGGGGATTAGCTGATCATAAAACACTTGGACATATTGCAAAGTTTTCTTCATCCATAGAAGTTGATTACATAATACTAGTGATTCCCCCATTACTATTATCATTGTAGCCCTTATTGTTATTTTTGTGCCCCTATTGTTCCCATATTGTTATTATTGTGCCCCATAGAAGCCCACTATTGTTATTGTTGTGCCCTTATATTATTATTTTTATGTCGGCTTTGATTATATTGTGACCCCTTAGATAGAAAGGAGGTTTTTTCATTTGTATCATCCAAGAATTATTCATTGTGTAATGTAAAGGAGGTTGCCCCCTCGAAGAGGCTGATTTTGAAGTTTTTGATCTATCTTTTCTTCTATTTTGTGAGCCGGTTACATAATATGTTGCTACAATGTATTTTGCTTCAACTGTTGATAAGGAAATAGAGGCTTTCTTCTTGCTCAACCATGAGACTAGATAGCATCCAAGGAAGAAATAACCACCACTTGTGCTCTTTCTATCATCCACATCACTTGCCCAATCAGCATCAGTAAAAACAATAAAGGAAAAAAATCTACCCATTGGGTACCATAGTCCATAGTCCACTGTTTCTCTTAGATATGAGAGGATTCTTTTGGCTACTAAGGGATGGATTTATCTGGGAGCTACTTGAAATATTCCAACTATTGCAACATCCTACATGATGTCTAGCCTTGAAGTTGTCAAATATAATAGGCCGAAAATAACAGATCTATATGAGGTCTCGTCCACTGCTGGAGACTCATCCATCTTGGTAAGCTTGTAGCCTTTCACCATTAGAGTGCTCACTAAAGAGTCCTCTTCCATTCCAAACTTCTTCAATACTTCCTTGAGATATTTTCTTTGAGAAATAAAAATACCTTTAGAGGTCTATGTTGTCTACAATCCAAGGAAATATGCTAGCTCTTCAAGCATGGACATCTTGAATTCTACCTTCATATCAACTGCAAATTCGTTTTTCAACAAATATGAATTGCTTGTAAAGATAATATCATCAACATAGACCACTACACAATGAGTTTTCCATCCTTTTCTTTTACATAGAGATTGTTGTCAGCTTCTCCTCTTTTAAATCCACACTTGTGCAGGTGGATTTCTAGCTTTGAGTACCATTCCCTAGGGGCTTGCTTGAGGCCATACAAAGCCTTCTTAAATCTGCATACATAATATGTTTTCTCAGTCAGCTGAAATCCTTATGTTGTTTCTATATAAACTTCCTCCTATAGCTCTCCATTTAGAAAATTAGATTTGGTATCCATTTGGTAAATTTTAAATCCATTGAAGAAAGAATATGCCAAAAACATCCTTATTGAGTCTAATATAGCAACAGGAGAAAAAGTTTCATGAAATCCAAGCCTTCTACTTGAGCATAGCCTTTGCATACTAATTTTTCCTTGTTCCTTACCACTTCTCCACGGTCATTCAACTTATTTTTGAATACCCACTTTATGCCAATGATATTCTTGTTTGCAGGTCTAGGAACAAGTTCCCAAGTCTGTTTTTTCTCTCTCGTTCAATTCTTCATTTATGGAATATAGCCAATTTTGATCTTGGATAGCTTGAGAAACACTTTTAAATTCCTCCAAGGACATTAGGGAAACAGGTGCCTGTGTAGGAGCATTGAGCAACTTCTTTCTTGTCTGCACTCTTGAATTTAGTTCACCAATTATTTGATCAGCTAGGTGAAGTTTTTGTACATACCTTGGGGGATCTTTGGCTTGAGTACTAGAGGGATATTCATCAATTTATTCTTCAGCTACCTCATTATTTTCATCACTAATGCTTGTTCATTCATCAACACTAGATTTTTTGAGTTCTTTCAACTCTTGATCATCGTGTTCATTGACTTCTACATCGATCTAGTTAATAATTCTCTTGTTAAATTTGTTGTAACACATGCACCCTTTGTTATTCTGTGAATAACCCAGAAAAATTCCATAATCTACTCTGGCATCAAATTTCCCTAGCTTCTCATCATTCTTCTTGATGTAGCATCTGCTGCCAAATATTTTGAAGTGTTTGATTGTCATAGGTCTACCACACCATAGCTCATAAGGGTTTTTCTCACTATTGGGTCTTATATGAGCTTTGTTTAGAATGAAAACTACAATATGAATTACATCTACCTAAATAATTTGTTGAACATGTTTTTTTGCCATAATTGCTCTAGCTAATTGTTGCATTGATCTATTTTCTCTCTCTGCAACACCATTTTGTTGGGGAGTCTTCGCTATGGTCAGTTACCTTTTTATTTCATTCTATTTATATAATTCATCAAATTCCTTTGAAGTGAACTCACCCCCATTGTATGACCTTATGCTTTTGATTTTGCAGTCTGTTTTGTTTTTAACCATGGTTTTGAACTCTTTGAACTTTTCAAAAGCTTCAGACTTCTCTCTGAGCAATGCAACCCAAATCATCCTACTAAAATCTTCAATGATTAGCATAAAATAAAGCTCACCAGTGGTTGATTTTGTTCAAGATGGTCCACACAGATCCAAATGTACTAGCTACAAAGGTTTTGCGAAAGAGATTTCCTTTGCTTTGAAAGGAACTCAATCTTCCTTTCCTAGATGACTAGACTTACAGATAATATTCTCTGGTTTGAAATCCTAGGGAGGTCCCTGACTGCATTTTTCTTGCTAAGTTGGACAATTTGGTCAAAATTCAAATTTTCAAGCCTTTTGTGCCATAGCCAACTCTCATCAATCTTGGTCAAACAACATTTCTTTGTCTTATCTTTCAGCACATAAACATTATTGTTTGTTCTTGCAGCTTCAACAATGATTTCTCCACTACCTATGGACTTGATTTGGCATTTTTTATCTTTGAACACCATATCATATCCTTGCTCACACATTTTTGACACACTCAGTAGATTTTGTTTCAGCCTATCAACATACAAGTCATTATTTTCCTTACCTATGCCATTTAATAGACTGATGACTCCTTTTGAAATTATCTTGCCTAGGGAATTATTCCCAAAAGTCACATTTCCTTTGTCCACAGGCTATCAAGTGAGAAACTTGCTTTTATCTCCTGTCATGTGCCTAGAACAAACACTGTTCACATACCAATGGCTCCCACCATTATGTGCAAATAGGGCAATGTCACATTGCTCAGAATTCTCTTTTTCTTTCCAAACTTTGATTTGTTGTATTGTTTGATCAATAACTAGTCCTTTCTTCTTTTCCCTTAGCCTCCAGTTACTACTATATCCGCAAAATTATGGCATTTAAAAATATTCACTTGAAATTTCAAGGGAGAAAAAGTATTCTCATACTTGGTTATGCTTCTTTCTTGTTGAAACCTTCTCTAGATTATAAATTGTTTGTAAGAGAGGTTCACTCTAAAATTGGCTACCTTAACAGTAACAGTAACCATGTAAGACATCATTGTACCTGGGTGACTGTCTTTTGCGTTAAGCATAAAAATAATTTACATGGGCAGTGTGCTCCTTCTACTGCTATTGATTTATCGTAGGTTGCATGATTACCTCTTGCTATTGTGTGGGACCCTCCTTTGTTGGGGGAATCAAAGAGATTTTATTTTTACCTTTTAACTCAACTTTTTTACTT
Organism: Pinus taeda; assembly: GCA_000404065.3. Taxonomy (NCBI): domain Eukaryota; kingdom Viridiplantae; phylum Streptophyta; class Pinopsida; order Pinales; family Pinaceae; genus Pinus; species Pinus taeda. Next base: position 117,027 of record APFE030649634.1, on the reverse strand, counting down.
GACTCGACATCATAACCTAAACCAATTTGATTTGAAGAGGGTTTTTGGAAGCTTTCATTCAGATCTTTAGTTCCTTTGCATAATTTTTTATTTAAGTTGAGTTGTGTTTTGGCTTTATCCAACTCCTTCTTCAGCAATACAATTTCGCCTTCCAAATTCTCACAAATTTGCACCTTCTCATTTAATTGTTGGTTCAAGGTAACTTGTATTTTCTTGCCTTCCTCTATTTTCAAGAGTAAATGTCGTACAGCTTCAATCTTTTCTTTCAGCAAGGTCTCTTTTTGGTTTTTTTTTTTCTTTCTTATCCTCTCTATCTCTTCAAGAGCACTTACCGGCTCTCCTTCAATATCTACTTCACTTTCTTCATTATCAAAGTTGATAGCCTCGACTTGCATATCTTCAATGGCCATCAACATGAATTCCCTAGGCTTTTCATCATCACTATCTTCATCTGAGGACTAGTTGAGCTCACTTTTAGAAGACATCCCTTCTTGGACATATAAGCCTCTCGTTTTAGCCTTATTTCTATCCTTTTGAACCTTCTTAAACTTTTCTTTAGAATCATAATCATTTTTCTTCTTTTCAAGACACTTTGATGCATAATGACCAACTTTGAAATAGTTAAATAATTTAAATGGTAAATTAACTTTATACTTGCCTTATCCTCGCTTGAATGTCTTCACAGAGTTGGCTTCATATTCATTTGATTCACTACATGAGTCATTATGCTCATTCTTTCACTTATTTTCCACTTTGAAGGATGATTTTTTGGTTGTATACTTTCCTTTAGAACTCCTCATCTCATAAGCAATGAGCATTCCAAGAATTTTATCTAAAGTGAGAGTGTTTACGTTTGGAATTTATTCAATGGCTAACACCTTGGGCTTAAACCTCTCAGGAAGAGATCTTAACACTTTTTTAACTACCACTTCTTCATCTAGCTTCTCGTCAAGCCCTCTTATGGTGTTCACAACTTCATATACTCTTAAAAAGTACTTTGTAATGTCTTCATCATCATGCATTCTCAAAGATTCAAATTGCGTCCTAAACCCTTGGAGTTTAGATTTTTTACCTTGTTGTCTCCTTCATTGCAGTTGCTCATCTTCTCCCAAATTACCTTGGCAGATGTGCAATCCATTACTTTGACAAGCTTTGATTAAGGTAGGCCAACAAGTATGGCATGCATTCCTTTGTCATTACATGCAAACTCTAACTTCTGATCTTTCGTAATTAATGTTGGAGGTATTTGATACTCTTCTTCAGTAGCATCCCACACATCAGCTCCAAATGATTAAATGTAGGTCCTCTTCCTCACTTTCCAAAACACATAATTTGTTCCATTGAACATGGGTGCCTTATTGGTAAATCCTCGTTCCTGGTTCGCCATGGTCCTTGATCTTTCTTCTATCTATTATATTAATCAAAAGTAACCTTGGCTCTGATACCATTTGTTGGAAACTAGGACAATACTGAGAGGGGTGGAATCAGTATTGTAGCATTTTTTACCAATTTAAAAATTATTTTCTCTTTATGTAAAAAAAAATTAAGACAATAAATATCAATTTCAAAAATCAACCAAATAAACACTTAGTTCAGTAGGCAATGGAACATTCAAATAATGAACAACTTCAACTGCTTCTCAATTTTATTAATAAGGCAAGCTACAACTTACAAGTACAATTCTTTTTCTATAACCAGTAGGAAGCTTATAGTTCCTAGTTTTTCACCAACTACAACTGAATGGAGCACCAACCCCAACAATTCTCCATCACCTACTGGAAGGAACACCAACCCCTGATCAGCAAGCTACAACCTGCTTTCACACTCACCAATCCATTTTTGATCCATTTTCATACTAGGAACCATGACTACCATCCATGCTTTTCAAAAAATATTTATGTCTCAAACACCTCTTGATAACACCTACAACAACCTCACCATACAAATACCTTGCTGCACAATGAGCTTTGTCTCATAGATAATCTAAAAGAGCAATGTAAAATTCTACTAGTCTAGGCCTTCTTTTATAAATTTTTCTTCTTGTTATTTTTGGCTTCAAATTTATGCATGAAGCAATATTTTTTCCTTGGTTCTACTTATCTTGGTCTTATGGACTTTTTTTTTAACTATATTGGCCTTCATCTCAAGTTGAAACCGACCTCTACTACATTTTGTGCCACTTAAACTACTTGTTTTTTCTTATTTTAGGCATTATGGACTTTTTGCAAGCTTTAGCAATCTGCCTGCTAAACTTAAATATGGTTATATTTGGCTTAACTACCAAAAACAAGTAGTTCTGTCATTTTTTTCCTTAAGATCCCTTCACAGGCTCCTTTCCCTTAGTTTATGCCACATAACTGGTCTCCTCGACCGTTGGCTTAAGCCCTGGGGGCTAAGCCCTTTTAAAACTCTATTGGGGTCTTTTTCCATTGTTAGCAGCTTCGTGTTGTTGGTCACAACACTTAGTTGTTGGAGCCCTCTGCGGGCCAACTTATTTTTTATCAGCCCTTTCTACCTTTGGTCCTACATCTATGGGAGGTGATTAGGTGCAAACCAAGCGTCCAATGCTTATTTGTGCCAAGAGCCTCCTCAACTCTTTAAAGTCTTTTCCCTTGGTTTATTCGTGAAACTGACCGAGGCTTAAGCTTATCCTGCAGCATGTCATTTCCTAGCCTTTTATATTTGTGCCCCTTTGTGAACCTGTAGGAGTTCATCTATTAGGATGAGATGTCCTGGTGGGGACTGCCTCCCACTTTTCCCATTGGCTATGGCAGTTAACCATGGAGCCACCGTATCCCAATCCTTTTTGCTTGACACCACCGCAACAAACAAGTTTAACCATTCCACTGGGTTGGCCCTTGCAGGCTTAGCTGTCTACGAGGACCTCCCATCTTTTACATAATTGGTTTGTGGCTTCTAGACTAGAAATGCCTATGTGTCTCGACCCTTTGTCTCTCGATACTTTTGTTAAGTGCTTGTTTAGCTACACATTGAGGTCCAACCAGTGAGTTGACGTCACTATAACGTCACCTCCGCCAAGTGTCATCCTTTGAGTGGTGACACATGTCACCCAAAAAGGGTCACTTCGATACTCGAAAACACCATATATGCATGCCATATGTCCCTATTGATGTCAACATCTAACATCATCCAAGCCATCCTCATGTTGACACTTATCCTTCTGGAGGAGAGAGAAAAAGTCCTCCATACCTCTATTCTGCAGCAAATTCCTTTGTTATTTCACTTTTTGCCTTGATGGCCATTTCCTTTGAAAACCATTAGGTTCATGTTTCCTGCCCTTGATACCACTCCTTAGTGTATTTTGGTTTCCAAAGGAGTATCTCCAGGGTAAACTCCAGTTGTTGATCTACATGATCTATTGTCTTGGAAGAACACTTCCAAGACCACAAAGCCTGTTTGGAGGGTAGTCTCTAGTGTCGTCAAATAGTCTCCATGTACCTAGGGCTTTCCTCCCAATCCAATACTTTGTGCTATCACCACATCCTTCCAAGATTATATCTCTCCATGGTATTACTGTCGAGTGGGCTCCACCAGCTCAATCCCCATTGGACAGTGCATAGTTTTCATGTCCTAGCCTTCTCTACCTTGACCTTCCCTTTGTGTGCCAAAGGATATGCGTCAGGGTGAACCCATCAGGTTTCCTGTGTTATGGGATCTACCTCCATCCAATTGGAACCATCCTGTTGTTTTCATGTTTTCCACCTCAACCCTATCACTTAGACTTGGGAATCAAGCTTTCTCGCTGGGATGAACCCTCTGGGGTAAGTCTATCAGGTCAGTTTAATTATGGGCTCCACTTGCTCCCATTCGCTCCAATGGGAGTTCTTTCAGCTTCCACTCTTGCTTCCATGTGAGCTCATAGCTCTCACTTAGAGTGTCTGCCATTTCTCCTCTGTTATGCTTTATCCATGTGCCAAACTTGGCTATGCGCCAAGGCTATTCGCTACATTGAACTCTGTCATGAGAGCTTTGGGGTCATCGTACTTCAATTGGCTCTAACTTTCAATCCAGGAAGCCATTTTGGGAATTCCATATGCCATTGGAAAGATATTTCATAGATCTATCCAACATGTTGGATTACATCTTTACCTAAGTTTATTTGGCGCTCAAAAATGAAATCCAAATCCTCTAAACACATTTTAGGTTCCATACTGTCATGTTCCTCCATCATGTTGCCTTCTTTGACACATGTGCTACTTTCATCACTGTGTTTTCATCACTCTGTTTCCATCATTGACAACGTACCTCAACAATGCCATGCAAAGTTGATTCAGGTTCAAGCATTGATATTTCTAGGTTTGAATCTTTCTTATGAGGACCTTACATTGAGGACTACCACATGTGAATGTTGATGATGATGGGTAGTGTTCTGCTTATGCTACCTACTAACATGCTTTCCAAAGACAAGGTTTGTGCTTGTTGTTAATGAAAATGTTTGTTCTTTTTAATGCACATTTTGTATCAAATGAGCATGGTCAGGAATTGTATTGCAAATTCTTCACTAGTGTTGATGGTCACAAAAGAGGAAGTTGTTAAGACTTTATGCCTAGAGGTTGTGGTGCAAAAGTATGGTTTCATGGTTGTTGTTGCCGACTTTGGTTGCATCTTTTTCCAATGATGATATGTTGTGTTGCTTTCTCTTTACACCTGGAGATTATGTTGTTTGTTTTTACTAGTGTGCAAATGGATCTATGCGATGTGATTTATTGCAAAATGATGATCAATGGTATATTGTTGGTCGTTGTTATGTGTTGATGGAGAGTTGTTGCTATAATTGATTTATAGATCCTTATGATATTTTCTAGTGTTGACATGTATTATTGATGATAGGGACTAAGGTGTTGTATTTGTAAGGGATGTGCATACTCCTTTTGGTTTTTAGATGTTTATTCCTTGATATTGATCATGGCTGCAAGGAATTTCATGGTTGTTGTTGCTAATTGTGATATTTTAGAGAATCATGGAGGGTTATCATATTTCAGCCATGTATGAGCTGCTATATGCATTGTTGCAACATTGTAACTTCAGTGTTATATACTTGTACTATCATCATGAAGCCTTGTATCAGTATTGTTTATCATTTGATGTGTTGGTTGAGTGTTCTTAGTGCTAGCATGCTTAGAGGAGAGAGTCTCCAGTATTATTATAGCCATATGTGGGCTAATGGATTCATTGTTGTAAGTTTGTATTTCTCATGATGTAGTCGGGTATATCAAAAAATATCCCTATATTTTCATGTCATTGTTTTTCATGGGCGGTTCTGGAATCAATAGTCACACTTGGAGTAGCCTCTTGCTTGTGGCAAGGGGAGAATGGTTATAGCAAAAGTGTTTATACAGCAACTTGGATGATATATTTGTAGCCCCTAGCACATTTTTAGGGGGAGCATATTAATTGACAAGAAAAAATGATGTTGGCATGATTGGTTTCTAAACAGAGGTTTTGGTTCATCTTTCATATTGTTACCCTTTTCCATTGATATCAAACGGGAAATGAGGTGGAATTGGAGGAGTTTTTGATAGAAGAAGCAGAGGAAAGGAAGCGTGTAAATGCAGGCGGATGGATGGAAGTTGTTGCAGGAGAATTCACCGTGCGTGTGGGGGAAGATAACGGTGATGGAAATTTTTCTGTCGTTAGATTTGCTATGAATGACGAGAAATTGAATTGGTGGAAAAGTGGACTTCTTATAGATGGAGTGACGATTGAACCTTTGACTTCTTAGTTGGCAGATGCTGCCGGGATCGGCGTGTCTTCTTTTGTTCCGCCCAGCGTATTGCAGAGATCTGTTCGTAAAAATTTGCCATTAATGCCACAGGGGGAGCATGTTGGCATGATTTGAGTTTTGTGTTTTGACATTGATGTCAACATTCTTATTGTGGCCCTCATGATGCATATGTTTTGTGGTCTATTAAAGATGTTTTATCATTATCCTGAAGCAAAAGAGTTGTCTCATGATCCATGTTGAGATGTTTGGCCATCTCGGCTTTCATTATCCTAACTGATGCAGAGTGTTAGTGCCTTATTGTTGAGCGATAAAGAGGTGTCTTTTTAACTCCTATTTATCCTACATTAATTATCAATTCAGGTACGATTTTTTATTTCAAGAGTGTACTCAGTCTAAGGCGGGAAATTTATTCTAAGGGTAATGTTTTACAGTACAGTGTTTCAAATACAAGAGTAAACAGATGTTTGAAATAAATCTAATTGCAATTACAAGAAACGAAATTCTCTGAAACTTAAAACATTCACTTAGAAAACTACAACAATCATCAGTCAGGAATGCAGTAATAGTAAGTCTTTCCTATGTCAACTGATGGAAATGAAATCAACCATAAACAAGATGCTCAATTTGAGAACTTAGGCAGTAATTGCCAATGTCCTTTACAGTTGTTGATCTTACACTCCACACTACGGTAGCTAATTAGAAATGAGAACTGAATTAACTCAATAATGCTACTAATGAAAATAGAATTAATATGCTCACTTCAATAACACTAACAAGCATAACCAAATACTTGCAGGAAAAAATGAACAACAAATCTATTTGAATAGAAATGGACAGCAAAGTTATCTCTTAATCGAAATGAATCACAAAGCTATTTGAATAGAAATGGACAACAAAGTTATCTCTTAATCGAAATGAACAACAAAGCTATCTCAGTCAAAATGAACAACAAAGCTATCTTAATCCAAATGAACAACAAAGCTATGTTAATGCAAATGAACAGCAATCCGTAATGAACTGCAAGACTTTATAACTGAAATGAATAACGATAGAAGTGGTAAAGGATAATAATCTCGTTATGATAGAAAGGGAATAGCAATGCGATTCAATCACAACTTATGCAATAAAATGATTCCATAAAGTATTAGAACTTGTAATGACAGGAAACTGTAAAGCAATGCGACAAGGAAATGAAAAGTAAATCAAAACATCACATGACTGGAATTGTAAAGTAATGGTACAAATAGAAAGTGGATCCACCAGGGCCGGACCCTTAGCCGCTAGTGAAGCACCTCCGGGCTAATTCAGTAGGAAGGAATGGAACAGCAACCGACTTATATATTGATCATGTGAAAATGTTTACAAACAATCGTTCTCTGTTTTGATTAAGAGAGTCGATGATCAAAGTAGAAATACAATAGTAAATTCTACAAAATGATAATTCATCCCCTAATTTCTGCAAGCGCTATCCTTTTATAACAGCTAGGCAGACAATACAAGAATACAAATGAGTTTTGAGGCAGCAATCCCTCAGGATCAAGGGATCTTGAGGGATTCGCTCTATCTTTTATCTTCAGTTATCTTTTTGTCTTCTTGCGTTGATGCCGCGTTTTCCCTTTCTTTTCCTTGACTATGTGCTCTGATCTCAATCTTCTTGTCTGGATATGGCTTCCTGGTGAAGGGACAGTAGTTACTTTTTCTTTGTCTTTTCCTCCCGAATGGTGGCTTCCCATTTCTCCTATTTTCTGTAAAGAAGAAAAGACAATAATTCATTAATTTGTAATAATCACAAATATCCTTAATTATACCATGATTCGTTGATATATTACCATCTTAGACTATAAAGGAGTTTATGATTAAAGAAAAAGATAAAGAAATAAATGGAAAATTCATACTTTTTCCATGGCTCAACACACCCCCCTACTTACCCTTTTTCATGCCCTCATGAAAACCATGTAATTTACATGCAAAGTAGTTAGAGAATAGACCAAAGAGGGGTTTTCATGCAGTGGTCTAAAACCATGATTTGCAGCTAAAAAAGCAAAAATACGTCCTGTCTGCCCTTCAGGTAATTCATAGCTAGCCTTGTATTATGCTACAGGATACCAGATAATAGGGCTTCGAAATCTACAACCTAGCCAATATGGTCCTTACCTCAAGATGAGGTTACTATATATGACCAGGAGGTCGGTAGCTAACTTAAAATTTTTGTAATTGAATGGCTCTCTGTCCTGAATATTCTGATTGGAGGTCTTCCATTGGATTTTAGCTGCTGCTACGGCATGGTCTTTGATAGTCAGGAAATATTCTCCTTGCTGGACAATGTCTTTGTGGATGGTCCCATTGTCTGGATCACACCCTCCTTTTTCATTAGGCTTTTATGCTTAGTCCACAGTTGTAATGGGTTTTTCGGTTCACCCCTAACCCAAAGGTCTAGCCGGTTTTCTTGTCTCTGAAAAGTGTTATGGGCCTTGAGCCACTTTAACTGGTTGGCAGCAAACGAAATGAATGCTTGAAACTAGATATCTCCCACAAAAGGACTGGGGTTCTTCTCCATTTCCTCTTCCAAGATAAAATTATGCAAATAAAATTCACAAACTAAATGCTGAACTTTTACTCCATAATGTCAACAGTTTTCAATTCTATAAGTTTCCCTACCTTAACAACTTTAACTTTTAACTGCAAATATCTTTCTAATAAAAGCAAACCATAATTTTTGGCAGGGGCCCTACATGCTAGGACATCTGTATACAGAGAACAGAGAATATCCATCTAACTCCTTACTGTTTTTAGTCTATTCCTTACCTCTTCAACGTTTTCTTCTGCCTTTCGACATTTATCGAAGGCTTCTCCCTCTGCTGCATTGATGTCCCTTAATTGCTGCTATAGCTCTTGGTATTTCTTCTTAGGAACAATTTCTTCTTCGAGATTTTCTATAGTCCATTAAGCCTGTGCCAGCTCCTCTTGGATTTTTATTACACTAGGGTCATTATAAAATAACACACTTTTGGGTTGAAGATCTACCTGGGTTTTCTTATTATGATATCTAGTCCCTACAGTTTGTGTCTCCTTATCATGAAATCTCTGGTTGTCTGTACCACTGGAGGACAGTGCCTTGGTCTGAACATCTTTATTGCAAACTTGTGCATTTTTTGTTTATGCGTCTACATCCATAACAACTGCATGTTGTTCCTTGATGTCTTGAATGACTATGGGTTTGGTTTGAGTCCATGTGGCCCTTGTGCTATGGGGTTCAGTTGTGATGGTTGCATCTCCTGTTTTCGGGGTTCTTTTAGAGATTTTCCCCCTTTTCAGGACCCTTAACTTCTGTCTGAGTTGTTTTATTACATTCAGTAGCCTTTATTGTTCTTTCCGCAACCTCTCAATTTTGTTCCTCTTCTTCTTCTTGTTACTAAGAGGAACAGTTGTTTCCTTTTCTGGACTTGGCCGTTCAGCTGGGATTTATTCTTCCATAACTCTGCCCTTGCCCTGGCTTGCCTCCATATTTTCGGTTTGGAACACAACTTTAGTGTTCGTGTTATCCTCACTAGGTTCCTTAGGGGAGGTAACCCTAGTTTTCTCTGCCACTTCTTGGGAGGCTTCTGCTTCTACTTCTTCCTCCTCATGCATTTCCTCGTATGTATCCTTGTTGTGGGCAGAGTGTTCCTGTGATTTCTCTACCTCAATATTGAGGTTGAGCAGGCTCTGAATTTGAATATACTCTCCCATATTGGCCAAATTTGGGCCAATTCATCCTCCTTCAATGGATTATGTGGTGGACTTGCATTGGAGGTTACGGGAAGTTCCATTTCCTCCCCTTCTTCTTCATTGATGTGCTTAGTTTCTTCCTCTTCCTGGTTTTCTCCTCCTTCGAGTTACGAGGGTCACTCATCTCCAGAACTATGTAATTCTAAGGATTGGCTGCTGCTACCTTGGAGGCTCTCAAAAATTCTCCTGCCTCTTCTTATTCTGAAGGACTGTCTGCGTTTTTGTGGTCTCAATGTTGTGCTAGTGGTTCTTTTTTGTTTCGGGGCAAGTAAGGCCATTCCCCCATCTATTGAAAATACCAATTCTTCGCAACTTGTCTGATGTTGAGCAAGACTATAACTAACTCTTAATCATATTAAACAATGGTGGCTTACTATCGTTCCTATATGATGGGATTTCCTTATGCTCTGAGCAGTGTCATGCAATAAATAATTTAAATATGCAGGTAAATTTACAACACATTTCTATTTTAGTACTGCTAACAATTTAAGGTGGCATGGTCTTACCACATCCTTTCTCCCATCGCAGGTGATGTATCTTTGCACTACCCTAGCTAGTTTTGTCCATGGTTCTCCCAGAGTTGGGGGCTGGACTCCTTTCCCTTTGACAGATAGGTGTTGTCCCTCATCCCGAAGGATGGCCATGGCTTCCTGAAGTCTCAGTTTCTTATGTGTCCATGTGGGTCCAACTACTGGTAGTCTAGATACCTCTACAATTACCATGTCCATTACCATTATTCGCTTTCCTCTTACTATGGAATGGTCCTCCTGAAAATTCTGCAAAAATTCGATGGCCACAATTTCATGGGGCTGCTATAATCGTGTAAGGTGGGAAATCCATCCTGCTCTCACCAAAATTTCTTGTGCAGCGTCAGAAACTATTAGTACTTGTGGTTCATTGCATACTGATCGACCTCCCATTTATTTTAAGCTCTGTACACTGTTAATTCTACACAGCAATACATAGAAATGATAATGGAACAGCAAACTGTGCATATCGAAAAATATCAATACCATTAAACTTGCTATTTTCGAGATCTGATGAAGTCGTAGTACCTCCAAATAAGGAATCGACGTGTCTGCCAGTGTCTTTTGGAAGTCACCCGTGCCCCCCTGAAATAGGATAGGTCGTCCTCAACCGGCAAATGGAGGAGCAGCGTACCAGATGTCAATCGTACAATATATAAAAAGAAAGGCGTACATATCCATGGCATGATTGCAAAAAGTAGAAAATTGTTGAAATCAAAGCTTATGATGAAAATCGTGAATAGATATGGAAAAGCTATGAAATGATGAAAAAAATAAGGAAGAGGACAGCTGAGGTAAGTAAAAATGTTATGCAATCATTATTCACTTTAACCATTATGATTGATTTTTAAACAATATTTCATGTGTAATAGGTTCAAAAAGTGTTTAGAACCATAATCTCATTTGAAATCAAGGTAACGATATAAGAAAAGGGTTTATGGTTGCTATTGATGTGTAAAAAATATGACTCCAATACGATCAGTAGAGCTTTGTTGCCCACAGGTGTTTATAACCTTGACAAAATTGTTTTTTACCTTTGGAACCATAATCCTTTATGTATGCCTAGGAAAGTGCTTTGTGCTGTCAGGATGGAGGTCATTGTGCTGGCTTGGTAAAAAGATGAATGACAATGCCATTCACTAGGAAGGAGTGAAAGGTGGGCAGGTCGGCTCGTGGTGAGACCTCCTGTTCCAAGGACTTTTTATTTCTCTGATGTTCCTCTTGGATCATATCCCTGGTGTGGTGGCCATAGTGGGAATGCCACTTCACTACTTCCTTATGATCATGGTAGGTTGGCTCTTGATGAGACCCCCTATCCTTCATCTGACAGATCATAGAATTGTTAGTAATCATATAGATATATTTTTTCTTTTATTTTTCTTTTCTGTAGCACTTCCTATTTATATATAGAGGATGGCTGAACACTCCTTAAGAGTGGGGATGGTGGAAGAAATCTGAACATCTCAATAGAGTAAAATATGCCCTTCTTCTAATTCGATAATAATAATCAAAGAGAATTATTAAGATTTGGGGAAGAACCAACATGATAAAAATAATCAATCAAATTAGTTTTAGTGAAAATAAAGACAGCAAAGTAATGTAGATAGTTGTGTCCTTTCCTTTTTTCTTATCAAATACAAAACAATTTTCTTTTACAATTTTTCTTTGATTTTCTAATTTTAGTAACCTTTAATTTTTGTATCCTTGCATAAATTTATATCTTTTCCTTGAAAAGATCATGAAAAGTGAAACATTATTCACAAGAAAATCTTAAAAAAAATGATGTTCTTTAAAAGAAACAATGAAAAATGTACTAAAAGAAGTGTTGTTCCTTAGATGGAACAGTTGTTGTTCCTTAAGAGGAACAACAAAAAACATCTACATGCAAAACTGTGGTTCCTTTAAGAGGAACAAAAAACTAAAGAAAAATATACATGCGAAACTGATGTTCCTTAAAAGGAACAACAGTTGTTCCTTAAGCGGAATAGCAAATAAAGCAAGCGAAAAATAAAATGCTGATCTTTTGGTGGAACAGCCTAAAAACAATCCAAATAGAAACTATTGTTCCTTAAAAGGAACGAGAGAAAGTAAAAAAAATGGCGGAAAGGTTGTAAAAAGCAATCGGGCGGAAGCGTTGTTCCTTAAGAGGAACGGTTGTTGTTCCTTAAGTGGGACAGCAGCTTTTCCTTAAGAGGAACAACAAAAACAATTAGTGGGAGCTATGTTCCTTTAAGAGAGATGGTTGTTGTTCCTTAAGAGGAACAGCAGTGGTTCCTTAAGAGGAACAGCAAAAATAATCAACGAAAGTGTTGTTCCTTTAAGAGGGATGGTTGTTGTTCCTTAAGAGGAACGCCAGTTGTTCCTTAAGAGGAACAGCAAAAACAATCAACGGAAGTGATGTTCCTTTAAGGGGGATGGCTATTGTTCCTTAAGAGGAATAGCAGTTGTTCCTTAAGAGGAACAACAAAAAGGTAAACACGCAAAATCATTGTTCCTTAAGAGGAATGGTTGCTAGCCCTTAGAAGGAACAGCAAAAAGATCAACACGCAGAAGATGTTGTTCCTTAAGTGGAACAACTACTATTCCTTAAGAGAAATAGCAGTTGTTCCTTAAGAGGAACAACAAAAAGATAAACATGCGAAAATGTTGTTCCTTAAGAGGCACGGCTGCTATTCCTTAAGAGGAACAGCAAGCAAATATAAGCACGCAAGATTGTTGTTCCTTAAGAGGAATGGTTGTTGTTCCTTAAGAGGAACAGGAGCGGTTCCTTAAGAGGAACAACACGAAAAATAAAGGCACGCAAAATTGTTATTCCTTAAGAGGGACGGTTGTTATTCCTTAAGAGGAACAGCAGATGTTCCTTAAGAGGAACAACATGGAAAATAAAAGCACACAAAATTGTTGTCCCTTAAGAGGAACAGCAGAAAAGAATAAAAACCTTCTGTTGTTTCTTAAATGGAACGGCTGTTGTTCCTTTGAGAGGAACAATAGTTGTTCCTTAAATGGAACAGCAGTGAAAACCTATTCAAAAACCAGTTTATACACGAAATTGAGGAAAAAAAACTTATGTACAAAATTCAGAAACGAAGGAATTGTTTAGTGAATTAATGCTGAGGGGGAGTGATCTTCCTTAGCAAGAATGTACATAGTGGAATCTTCCCGTAATTGCTGGTAAAAGGATTCCCGAGTAAGCGGTTTATGGTAAAGTCGCATTCGATGTCCATTTGCTTTAAAGGAATGTCCAGATCCATCAATGGTAGTCAATGTAATGGTGCCATTGTCATGTACTTTTTGTATCTCATAAGGTCCAAGCCATCGTGTTTGGAGTTTTCCAGGGAAATCCTAAAACCTGGAATCATATAGGAGTGCCCAATCTCCTTCGTGGAAGATTTTCTTTTTAATAAGGGCGTCGTGCCATTTTGTTCTCTACTGTTGAATTAATGTAGTATGTTGAAGAGCTGAGAGCCTAATTTCATCTAACTCGTTGATTTGCTATAATCTGTTAATCTGGGCCTCGTTTAAATTCAAACCCACCTCCTGCACTTTTCTTAATGTTTGAATTTCAAATTCTATTGGAAAGATGGGTTCTTTTCCAAATACAAATTGATATGGTGAATATCTAGTGGTATTTATCCACGTTGTTTGGTATGCCCACAAGGCTTCTGGCAATCTTGAAGCCCAGTCGCGTCTATGTGATGTGACTGTTTTTGTAAGTATTGCCTCTATCACCTTATTCATCCTCTCTACTTGGCCATTTTCCTATTTGTGGTATGGGGTTGTAATTTTGTGCCGAATGTGGTAATTTTTTAATGTTGCAGCAATTTTACTACCTACAAATTATGGCCCTCCATTTGTAATTGTGTCCCTCAGAAGGCCATATCACACCAATATCTGGAAAAGGAAATGTATTATAGAGTCCTCTGTAGCTCTTGGAAGTGCCTCTGCTTCAACCCATTTGGTAACATACTCTGTTGCAACTAGTATTTATGTTTTATGATTTGATGATGGGTTAATAGGGCCAATAAAAGCGAGTGCCCAGCTCTCAAATGGCTCAATTACTAGTTGTGGATTCAAATGCATTTCATCGGACTGTCCAGGGCATCCCGCCCTTTGGCAACTATCACAGGTTTGAACGAACTTTTTAGCATCTTTAAAAATTGTAGGCCAGTAATAGCCTGTTTGTAACACTTTGTGACTAGTCCTACGGTCTACGAAATGTCCGCCACACGGCCTGTCATGGCATGCTTTCAGAATGTCAAATATTTCGTCTTCTCGGACGCATCGTCTGATGTGCATATCTGCCCCTATATGAAATAGGTAGCCCCCAATCCAAGAGAATCGGGTATTGCACTATACTATATGTTTCCGTTCATTGGGCATTAAATGTTTGGGTAATTTACCTACCGCTAAATAATTTGCAACATCAGCATACCATAGTGTCCTGACAGTAACAGCAAACAAATGTTCATCTGGGAATTGATCTTCAACTGCTACTTTGTTCGTTGGCTTTGGCATTCGTAAGAGAAAATCAGCTACAAGATTCTCTTTTCCAGGTCGATCCTTTATTGTGATGTCAAATTCCTGCAATAAAATCAACCATCTTGTTACTCTACCATTTGTAACAGGTTTATTTGCTAAGTATTTTATGGCAGAGTGATCTGTATATAAAACTACAGGATACCTAGTTATATAATGTCTAAACTTATTTACAGCATGTATTACAGCTAAAAATTATTTTTCAGTCACAGTATAGTTTAATTCAATAGGAGATAGATTCTTGCTAATATAATAAATTACATATGGCTTTTTATCTTCTTCCTGCCCAAGCACTGCTCCAATAGCTGTGTCTGAGGCATCTAATGAAATTTGGAATGGCAAATCCCAATTTGGGCCCCTTAGCACGGGGGTTGTCGATACAAGCTTTTTCAGATCCTCAAAAGCACAGTCACACTTATCTCTCCAAATAAAATCAACATTCCCAGTTAGTGCGTAGAGAGGTGTAGATATTTGAGAAAAATGCTCTATGAATCTCCTATAATAACCAAAAAAACCTAGAAAACTGCGCACCTCTGTTTGTGTGGTAGGAGTAGGTATTAACAAAATTATCTGAATCTTAGCCGGATCTACCTGTATTCCAGCTGTTGAGATATAGTGACCTAGGATGAGTCCCTCGGTCATCATCATATGACACTTTTCATGGCTCAAGCAAAGCCTGGTGGCAATACATCTATGCAACACCTTTTCCAATGTTTCTAATGTTGGCTCGAAAACATCTCCATAAGGTGTGAAATCATCCATATATACTTCGAGCCCTTCATTTATTAAATCTGAAAAGATACCGAGGATGGCCCTCTGAAATGTGGCAAGGGCATTGCATAGGCCAAAGGGTAAGACTCTGTAAGCAAATGTTCTCGAAGGACAAGTAAAAGTAGTTTTATCCTGATCTTCAGGGGCAATCTGAATTTGATTGTATCCACTGAAGCCATCTAGGAAAGAAAAGAATTTCTTTCATGTTAATGTGTCTAATACCTGGTCAATGAATGGAAGGGGAAAGTAGTCTTTCTGGGTTGTTTTGTTCAATTCCCTATAATCTACACATATCCTCCACTTTCCATTCTTCTTTGGCACCACTACTAGTGGAGAGACCCACTTGCTATCAGATATTGGATAAATAAAGTTTACATCTAAAAGTTTTTGTAATTCAGCATTCACAATATCCTTAAGATGAGGGTTTAGTCTCCTTTGGGGTTGGCGAATGGGTCTAGCATCCTTTTCTATATAAATGTGGTGTTTACATAGTTGGGGATCAATTCCTTTCATGTCTGGGTAATCCCATGCAAAAGCTTCCTTATATTTTCTCAATAGTTGGACCAGCTTTTCTTCTTGTTTAGCAGTTAGATTTTTGTTAATGTTCAAAGTTTTTCCTAGTTCAATTTCTATATTTTTGTTATTGTAAACAAGGGTGGTAGGTATTGATTGATCATGAGTGTCTTTCAAGGGATCTTCTTCTTCATTATCAAATGCTACCTCAATCATGTGACATTGCAAATGGGATCTGGTTTCTGGTTGGTTAATGAAGTTGTTAATGATGTCGTCCTTTGTTTGGTCTTTAAATTCGAGGGCATCTTCTATGGTTAATGGTGATCTAATGTTTTCTGTCGGGTATGATACAGGTTGTTTCTTTGTTTCAATTATTGTGAGGCTTGGCTGGGCTAGGGGGTATAAGGATAAATTCTTGACATTACTCCCTCTTGCTATAGTCATGTTGCCTTGTCGACAGCCAATGTAAGTGTCAGCAGTTGCCAGCCACAGTCTACCTAAGATTAAAGGGTGTCCATCTAGTCAGTTTTTGGGATTTATAATCAGAAAGTCTGTAGGGTATTCCCAGGAGTCTACAGATCCCATTACATCATGTAGTGTTCTTTCTGGTCTAACTATCGATCAGTTAGCCAACTCCAATAAGGTTGTGGTTGGATCTAATGATGTAATGCTAAGTATTTGACAAGTGGTGGTTGTTAAAAATATTAATTGTAGATCCTAAGTCAACTAAAGAATTTGGGAAGGAGCATCCATTGATTTACACCATAACTATAGGGTTCCCTAGGTCTTCATATTTGACAGGTGCTTCTCTTCCTGATAGTAAGTCAGATAGGGTTCCAACTACTTGGACAGTTGGGTTAGTTGTTATTCTCCTCCTTGGACTTTTTATATGTAACTCTTTGATGGTTTTTTTGTAAATTGGGATATCTTGGATAGCTTGGAGGAGTGGAATTTTTATACACAAATTTTTTAGTTCTCCCAGAAGATCAAAATCAGGATGTTCTATTGAGTGAGGTATGATTAGTCGTTATGGGAATGGTGGAGAAGAGGTGTTTCTTGTTCATGATTTTGTTGTCTAACCAAATTCTCTTCTTGTGGCATTTGTTCTAAAGGTAACAAATTTTCAATTTGAACATTTTTGTCTCCCCTTGATTCTAATATGCACCCAGACCTTAATTGAAGTTCGTTGCACTCCCTTAACTTGGTTTCTGGTTTTGGTGCTTCGATTATTAGAACAAATTGAACCGGTCTATTATTAGGGTTTGGGTTGGGTTGGGCTGGGAGTTACGGTCTTAAGTTGGTTTGGGGGTTTCCTTGCAATGTATATGGTGCTAGCAGTGTAGGTTAAGGGAGAGGAATCGTTCCAGCTGGTTGATTTATCGGTCTTTGCTAGTTCAACTTCCAGGTTTGACTCTGCGAGGTGGAGGGTGACCATTGTGTTGGATATGCATTGTTTTGCCAAAATGGTGGACAGTAAGGAAAGTTCAGCCAATTGGTTTGATTTGTTTGGTTTGGCCATGGTGATGCGGAAAATGGCTGTTATGACCAACTAGGGAAAGGTGGTTGATTTTTCCACATTCCATTATATTGTTGAGCATTATACTGAGGAGACTAAAAAGAAGAGGATGGATCAACAGGCATACCTGTTTGTTGTGGCTGCCATTGACAGCGTTGATTGAGTAGGTACACTGGTTCTGTTTCTTCTTCTGCTTCCTTGTAGACTGCTTTCAATCCTGGGAGTGAGGGGCAACTTTTTGTGGAGTAATCTTTCATGTAGATGGTGTAGACTTGGATTGTGTCCAGTGGGAGCTCTTTATGGCTGTGCTTCTTTCTGCATCTTAGGCAGAATATTGCCAGATTTTGCTTTGCTTCTGCTTGCTTTTGTTTAGCTTGCATAATGTCGAGCTGCGTTGTTAGAGTCCCTAGAATATCGGTTTTGAAATCTTCTAATAGATTGTCAATTTCTGCGCAGGTTATCCCTCCACCGGAGATCTTGCTTTCCCTTGTGATTATGTCACGCTCTGCTAGTTTTAGTCTTGTGCTGCCTCTCAAACTCCTGATACATAAATCAATAATGTCAGCAAAATTTTCTTGATATATGTCACCTTTGCCCATAATGTTTAATGTTTCAACCCAATGTTCCTTCATTCCTTTAATTAATGTAGTTTTTAACACATTATCAGGTAAGGGTAAAGATGCATAAGGTGATCTCTAAAGATTGTATTGAAAGCATTCTACATATTCCTCCAATGTGTCATTAGGTATGGCTGTCATTTGAAATATTTCATACTTTAATTCTCTAGACCTACAATAATCCTAATATTTCTTTAGAAAAGCACCTTTCATGTGATCCCAGTCATTTATAACACCTCCACCTAACCCCATAAACCATTGTAAAGCTGCTCCTTTTAATGTGGAGGGAAATAGTTTTAGCTTTTGGGGATCAGTGGTATAGTCATACCCTCGACATAATACATCGAATTCAAACAGAAATGAATCTGGGTCTTCTGATGTCAAGCCATGGAATGTAGGAATATGCTGGAGAGGAATGGCCTTCATAGGTGCATTAACTGCAATGTCCATAATGGGATCTTGCAGTGTGGAAGTTTGAGGAGTTTGTTGGTTCTAGGCCATTTGATCAAATATGTGCCAATATCCTTCTGGGATTTCTAGGGAGTTATTCCTAGGCTGACTAGAAGGATTAGGGATGCCCTTGATAGCACATCCTTAGTCTGGGATGATGAATGTTCCTTGTTGAACTATTAGCTGGGGGGATTTTGGTTCTTCAGGTTTGTTTTGGATGATCTTGACAGCACTTCCCTTATTTGGGCTGCTTAGTGTTTGAACTACTCCAAGAGGGGATCTTGGTTCTTCTATTTCCCTTGTTTCTCCTCCTCCTTCGTAGAGGTTACTAGAGTTCCCTTCTTGTAAGAAATTAGGAGAGAATTCTCAATTTCTTGAAAATCTTGCTCAGTCTCTTCTGTCTGACTATGGACCTCAACAAAGGCTACAGATGGTGATTATGTGGCCCGAAGGGAGCTAGTAGGTTGTCTAGAAGTGATTTTCCTATGACCTACTAATGGCTAAGATTCAGCTTTCTTAATGATATCGTCTATAAAGGTAGATCGACCAAGGGTCACCGGCCCCTTAGCTTTGTCAGGCTTGGGTAATGGTTTTGGATTCTTTTCAGGTTTTTTCTTCTTAGTCATGCACACAATGCAAATGTTTATTTCTACCCAAAAAAAAAAAAATTAACAAATCTGCCAGAAAGCAATCGGGGGAGCAGGGCTATTAAATGCTCTGTACGCAAGTTCTTACCTACCGTTTTTAATACCCAATTCTCTCCTAGCAGACACTCCTCACACTACTCTTTGAAAGAAAATAAATGGCTACACTCTCCCCGGCAATGGCGCCAAAATGTTGAGCGATAAAGAGGTGTCTTTTTAACTCCTATTTATCCTACATTAATTATAAATCCATGTACGACTTTTTATTTCAAGAGTGTACTCAGTATGAGGCGGGAAATTTATTCTAAGAGTAATGTTTTGCAGTACAGTGTTTTAAATACAAGAGTAAACAGATGCTTGAAATAAATCTAATTGCAATTACAAGAAACTAAATGCTCTGAAACTTAAATCATTCACTCAAAAAACTACAGCAATCATCAGTTA
Organism: Pinus taeda; assembly: GCA_000404065.3. Classification (NCBI taxonomy): domain Eukaryota; kingdom Viridiplantae; phylum Streptophyta; class Pinopsida; order Pinales; family Pinaceae; genus Pinus; species Pinus taeda. Next base: position 97,495 of record APFE030649634.1, on the reverse strand, counting down.
GGGATGCAGTAATAGTAACTCTTTCCTCTGTGAATTGATGGAAATGAAATCAACCATAAACAAGATCCTCAATCCGAGAACTTAGGCAGTAATTGCCAATGTTCTTTACAGTTGTTGAACGTACACTCCACACTAAGGTAACTGATTAGAAATGAGAACTGAATTAACTCAATAATGTTGCTAATGAAAATAGAATGAATATGCTCACTTCAATAATACTAACAAGCATAACCAAATACTTGCAAGAAATAAATGAACGGCAAAGTTATCTCTTAATCGAAATGAACAACAAAGCTATCTCAGTCGAAATGAACAGCAAAGCTATCTTAATCCAAATGAACAACAAAGTTATGTTAATGGAAATGAACAGCAATATGTAATGAACTGCGAGGCTTTATAACTGAAATGAATAACGATATAAGTGGTAAAGGATAATAATCTCATTATGATAGAAAGGGAACAACAATGCGATTCAATCACAGCTTATGCAATAAAATGATTCCATAAAGTATTAGAACTTGTAAAGACAGGAAACTGTAAAGCAATGCGATTCAAGGAAATGAAAAGTAAATCAAACCATCACATGACTGAAATTGTAAAGTAATGGTACAAATAGCAAGTGGATCCACCAGGGTCGAGCCCTTAGCTGCTAGTGAAGCACTGCCAGGCTAATTCAATAGGAAGGAATGGAACAGCAACCGACTTATATATTGATCATGTGAAAATGTTTACAAACAATCGTACTCTATTTTGATTAATGAGAGTCGATGATCAAAGTAGCAATACAACAGTAAATTCTGCAAAATGATAATTCATCCCCTAATTTCTACAAGCGTTGTCCTTTTATAATAGCTAGGTGGACAATACAAGAATACAGATGAGTTTTGAGGCAGCAATCCCTCAAGATCAATGGATCCTGAGGGATTCGCTCTATCTTTTCTCTTCAGTTATCTTTTTGTCTTCTTGCGTTGATGCCGCATTTTCCCTTTCTTTTCCTTGATTGTGCACTCTTATCTCAATCTTCTTGTCTAGATATGGCTTCCTGGCAAAGGGATAGCAGTTACTTTTGCTTTGTCTTTTCCTCCCGAATGGTGGCTTCCCATTTCTCCTATTTTCTGTATAGAAGAAAAGACAATAATTCGTTAATTTGTAATAATCACAAATCTCCTTAATTCTACCATGATTCGTTGATATATTACCATCTTAGACTATAAAGGAGTTTATGCTTAAAGAAAAATATAAAGAAATAAATGTAAAATTCATACATTTTCCATGGCTCAACACTTATGTTTGTGCCCTTGATGCTTACAGATGGGTTCCAAGTGTTTTGAAAGGGTTTAAAGATGTTGTAAGAGGACTGACATGCTGTACAGATGCTTGCAATTAAGGTTTTGGGAAGAAAAGGGATTGAATCAAGGGTAATGTAGGTAATGCATGGGAAACTTGTGTTAGTAACTCATTTTTTGTTTAAGAGATATGTGTTACCCTTCAATATAATGATTTTCCTGAACGGATAGGGTGTATTATGGTTTGTAGGGGGAGAAAATGGAATACAACCTCTGGAAAACCAATGTTTTGCCCATGGTAATTGAAAGAAGGTTCTATGAATTGTTGATTTAGTCTTATTTAATCATTTGCTTGGATAAATCTAGAACATGAGGACACCTCTCTCTCTCTCTCTCTCTCTCTCTCTCTCTCTCTCTCTCTCTCTCTGTCTCTGTGTATATATATATAGCAAGAGAGAGAGAGAGAGAGAGAGATAGATCCAAGTGTTGGACACAAGAGTTTGTTGGTGGAGGAACGCATTCTTCTGCTAGAAAGGAGAAAGCCTGTAGAGAGTAAGAGATAGAGTGATGTGTATCTAATGGTAGAGATCATGACAAGAGGAAAAACCCTACATAGAGGAAGATAATAAAGTGATGGATGCCTAATTGAAATGATCATGACAAAGGTATCAAGGAGACAAAGTGCAAGAATAATTGTATGATTGTAGGAGACAAAGTTCAAGCAAAAGAGTGTGATTGTAGGTGTTGGATGGCATAGTGCATAGCTATAGCAGATCAAGTTTGGGTAGAGGATTACTAGCATAATAAGGCTTATTGGATCTAGTTTTTTACATAGCTAACCCTATGTTTGTAGCGGTTAATTAGTAGAGACAAAGCTACTAGTATATTGATTAAGATGTCATATGGTTGAGTTCATAAATGACATACATATGTGAAGTCTTGTATAATGTTGTGATTGTATGGTTGAGTCTTGAGTGGTAGAGTTGTTGTGTAGGAAGAGTGCTTGATCATATGAGTGGAGATCAGTTATATGTTGTAGTCTATTGTGTGGTATTTTTCATGAGTTGTTTTTGACATCATGGTGTATGGATGAGACAAAGTATTATTATACACTCTTGAGAGGGTTTGAAATGCATGTTGTTTAATTTATGTTTGATCAGAGATTTGTTGATGGAGTATTGTTGAGTGTTTCATTGTAGTGATGTTTTTATGTTGATGTGTATTTTGGGGTCCATTTTGAAACATTATAAAATGTATTCCTAGAAACTTTTAGGAGGTTCTAGCCTTCATTCAGTAGTGATTGAACAAGATAGGGGTGGTGGCTCCTTTAAGTAAAGGTTGGAGAAATTTCTAAGGGAGTAGAGGCTTCCTTCTAGTGGTGGCTAGAAAACTAGCAAAGGTGGTGGCCTGCATAGTTTATGGGAGTTGGGGCTTCCTAGCTGGTGGTGGTCAAAAAACAGTAGAAGGGGTTGTGGCTCTTAGATGGTAGAGGCCATTTGAATGATGTAAATCAAATTGATAGAAGAATTAATAAAAGAAGAGAAGAATAGCAACAATAGCATGATGGTTTTTCCCATTTGGGTTTTCCACTTAAAATATATGCATGTAGTAATAAGAATAAATTTCAGCATCATGCATCTAATTATTTCAAGTCCACAAGATCAGTATGAGGCATAGAAAGAGATTGCATGAGTCTAGGAGGAGTTCTACAAGGTTTGAAGGATTACATCTCTTTTCTATTTTGTCATCCTTTTATTTTTTATTATGATTGTAGTCATTGTTGTATGAGGATTAAATATGTTATTAAGAGTTTATGCAGATAGCGTCAAGTGTGGAGTACAATTCTCTCAAAAGGAGAGTTTTCAGAACATCAAAGATCATGCTCTTGGTTCTGAAGAGACGACACATGATTAGGCGGAGTTTGGCATGAATTTCTTTGTTTGCTTATCTAACACTTATTTAATTCATGATAGGTTGTCCTCCATGGAGAGATTGATGATGCTTTGAATGGAAATGTACAAATGTCATTACTCAAATTGAAACCCTCATTCATTGTAATTCATTATATAATGTTGTTTTTGCTTGAAGGAAGGGTTATTGATGTATGTATGTGTGTTAGACATGACACACCCATCGCCCACCTTGGGTACGCCACCCACGGTCCCTCTATCCATCATGCGCACAAAGTCTCTTGATGGGTGCACTGACTTTGTTTGGTCCATAACATTTGGTGGGTGCGCTCACCTTCATGTGGATGTCTCGTTCCACCAACTTCATCCAAGCCTTCAGTTTTTCGAAACTTGGGCATGTTTTTATGTGTGCTCAAGGCCAAGGATCTTACATCCTCCTCCATTCTAAATGGTTGCCGTCCTTGACAACAAACCACCTAGAAAAATTCTTCACCAAGTCCAACTATCATTAATAAACCTTTGTCAAGGCCCATCAATTGCATGATTCCCCCTCCCTCTTAGAAGCAAGGCTCCTTGTAGATGATCTCTCAAACTTACCACGACCATTGGTCACACATTGCAAGTCTCCTCACTGCCTCATGCCTTCATGGAAGGGCACTCCATCCATCTCTTGGTTGTAATGCATTAACTCATAGCTATCACCATTCCAATCACCACATCTCTTTGAACTCTATTTCCATACTCCAACTCAAATACAACATGCATCCATGCATTTCGAGAGCTCGTGACTCTAATTAGTTGGGTGATCAATCCAACTACGACACACAACTGATGAGAATGCACCTCCTCATTCCCTCCTCATTTTTTTCTCCATCACTTTATCACATCCATCAAACATCGTGAATAAATCCTCCACAATCATCCAACTAATGCACATCTACGTACGAAACTCAAACATACTTTTTTCATCATGTATAATACCTCCAAATGAAGTCGACTCATCTTCCCACATCTAGGTCCATGAAGAAAACTCCATCTCCTCTGAGATATGTTGTTCACATCTTCAATGAAGGAGGAAATCCTTCACTTTCCTCATAATCACATCCATGCAATTCTCAGGTCTTCATACCAATCAGCCTCTATATATGTCCAAGTTTTCCTTATTTAAGAAGACTCTCAATGGAATGAGTGCTTATCCCAATTCTTCCATAAATAGATAAGCATCACCAAGCTCAACCCATGCCTCAAGTCTTCCCACTAAGGAATCTTCATCATTGCAATCATTGTCCAACTCTAAAGCATCTCACTCCTAACTTCATCTTCCAAGTCACTCCTCACAGACACATCCCATAATATGGGAAAATGTACATACCCCATAACATGTCAAGGCCTCAACTCAATCTCCTCAACAAACCAAAATTCTCTAATACCACCATCAACATGAAGTCTTCACCAGACATAAGAAATTTCTTCTAAGTTCCTTCAAATCATCTCATCTTTGGCTTCTAAAAACCATCAACATCACAGCTCCTAAAAACCACATCATTGCATCATTCAAATGGACGACCTTGTTCTCATCGCACGAATTCCTTTGCACGACATCCTACATGGTCATCCTACACGATGCCTTTGCTTCATTCAGTCGGGTGCCCTTAGTTGGACGCCCTCAATTTTGGCTAGGCGCGCACAACTTCATTCATTTACTTTGATTCTCCCACTTTAGTTGGGCATGCATGACTTCAATCATTGCACCCTAAACTTCAATTGGTGGGCACTCTTAGTCACCCATGCTCATTAAACAATTTTCCTTCACTCATTGCACGAATTACTCTTCACTTTAGTCATGCGGGCGCCTTCACAGGTCACCCACACCTTCAGCCACGGACTTCTCATCCACATCAAAACCTTTATCCCATTGAATTTCCCTAAGGAAATTACCTTGACTTCAATGAAATCTCAATGAAGAGCTCCAACCCACTTCATCATGTTTTCTTCTCGACTAGTCACTTCCTTCGTTGAAGTCTCTTCCCACTAAAGTTCCACTAAGAACTTCACCTTGGTTCCAAAAAAACCTTAATAAAGAATTCCACCATCCTCTATGTCAATTCATTTCTTCTTCCAATGTGTCCTTCTACTTCAATTTCTTCCACTTGAATCTTCATCCATGAGCCATGATGGACACTTGTCCAATACTTCTTTTGGCCAACCATGACTCACTCATCGCATAAGTGTCTAATCCACCACCCTTGTCTCAGGTATTCACACCATCCATCGTGAGGTTGAATGCTCCCCAAAAAATTCTCTCATCAATGAAAGTAATCAGTTACATAGGTGTGAAAGAATCCATCTCAACCTACATAACTAAATCCGTCACCTAACTTTCTTCATATGGATGAGGTCCCTATGTGGAATAACATCTATCTTCCTTCCATGGATATGAATAACTTGAATCTAGCCCAACATTGGTATACTTCGTTCCACTAAGTTCTTCCTCCTTTGACTTTAACTTCGCAACACTCATTCCATACTTGGTTGCATGACCAACTTCCTTTTCATGGCTAGCATATTCAACTTGATCAACCCAGCAATTAAGTTCAAGAATTTCCCTCTTAACCCTCTCTTGTAGAACTTCAATTTCCTTCCACAACCTCAGCCTATTTTCACTTATGTGACTAAAATCATCCATGAGCTGCATAAATTTTTCACATCTTTGCTACATCTTCTCCAAGTGGCATCTTCACAATAACCTACCATCTTGTTTTCCAAATTCCAACCAAGTCCATTTTCCAAGAACTTTGCTTCCTCAACATAGCCTCGATTGCATCTAACATGGTAGTGGTTGTTGCACCACTTCCATTCTTCAAATAAAATAACTTCCCAAGCTTCGACTTGGGGATTCGATCCCAATTATCATGAAGGGGTAGTTATATCGCTTCTTACAACTTCACCTTGAATCATCATCAACTCATAACATGGCGCTTTTGTACCAACATCACACCCCAAAGATGCACTTCGGCCATAAGGTTTCCAAGTCCCCTAAGGTGTGTAGAACTAATGTGTTTCTGTTCTAATGGTTTGACCAACTTAGACTTACCCACACTCGAACTACGCCTCTAGCTTATGCACATCTTAACAAACTTGATAACTCTACTAGCAGAATTAGTATTTTAACCAAGCTCAGTGCAATATCCCTTAATTAGTTTGGTTCTTCAAAACTTAGCCAATTTTATTTTTTACTTCATTCAACAAATGAACAACATAAACGAATAATAACTTCTCAATAGAACAATCTTCATCAAAAACTCAACCTGAACATGTAGACAACTTTACAATATGGGAGGGGGATCTCCCAAAAACAAATTCCCCTTTCATTTATTATACTTCAAACTTAAATTTATAATATTTTACAACAACCATGGTTGGAATGAACCCCAAAGGTTCACTGCCACAACATTTAGGGAAAAAATTCAACAAGGTTTCCAAATAGCTTGGCTCGTGTAGTCATTCCTTGGCTTCCACAACCAACCTAAACCAAAACTTGTGTGCATCCTTATCTCGCACCTTTAATTAGTGACTAGAACCCAAGTTACAATAGTAAACACAACCTTTCAATCTACCCAGAAAACATCGTAGAAAACATTCACACGTCTTGTCTCACAAAGCGAGCCTCAACTTGTTTTCCCCTTCATTTCCTTGTTCATTCACTTGTAGTTTTGTTTCTTTCCTTGGCCAAGTTCATTCTTGCCCCAGAATTGCTTGTCTTTTGATTTGCCTTGATGTCTTCCATATAAATTCCTTCACTTCATTTATATGAGTCTTTCCCATGCCAAGGGACGCAACTCATTCACCAAGCCAACCTTACATTATTTTATTCGACTTGTGATTCGATCATTGGCAGGAATGACCAACTCCTTCGTGTGGGTGGAATGCTCTCACACGATGCCCCTTCATGTGTCAACTCGCCATCATCATCGCATCATGTCTGTCTTCCATCACATGTTATCGCTCGAACACCCTTCGTGTTTGCTTCATGTGCATGACACACCCTCAACACTCATTGCATAGGCATGTTTCCTAACACCATGCCATTGTTCAGCCATGCCTTGGGAACATGCCTTAGCCCATGGTCCCTCAATCCATTATGCATTCCAAATCTCTTAATGGATGTGATTCCTTCGTGTGGTCCATATCATTTTGTGGGAGTGCTTCCCTTCCTACGGGCATCTCATTCCACCAAACTCATCTAAGCCTTTTGTTTTTTGACACCTATGAACATTTATGGTCATGCTCAAGGGCAAGGGCCTTACATCCTCCCCCACTCTAAACAGTTGTCTTCCTTGATAGTAAACCACTTGGAAAACTTCTTCGCCATGTCGAATTGTCATGAATGAACCTCCATCAATTGCATGACTCCCCCTCTTGGCTCCATGTAGTTGATATCTTGAACATCCTATGATTATTGTTCATAATGCATGATAAGTCTCCTCACTACCTTACCTTCATGGAAGGCCACTCCCTCCATATCTTAGTTGCAATGCATCAACTCGCAACTATCACCATGTAGACCACCACATCTCTATGAACTCTACTGCCATACTCCAACATGTCTCCATGCATTTTGTGACCCCATGACTCTAACTAGTTGGGTAATCATTCCAACCATCATGCCCAACCCATGAGAATGAAACTCATCGTGCCCTCTTCATTTGTTTCTCCAATACTTTGTCACATTCATCAATCATCATCAAGAAACCTTCCACAGTCATCCAAGTGTTGCACATATACATACGCAAATTGAACATTCATCTCTCATCATGCATAAGTCCTCTAACTAAATTCCACTCACATCCAGGTCCACGAAGAAAACTCCATCTCCTCTTAGATATGTTTCTTACATCTTCTATGAAGGAAGAAATCCTTCACTTACCTCATAATCACATCCATGCGCTTCCCAGGTCTTCATACCAATAAACCTCCATATATTTCCAATTCCTTCCTCTTTAAGAAGGCTCTCCATGGAATGATTTATCATCCCCAAGTCTTTTATCAATGGTTAAGTCTCATCAGGCTCAACCCATGCCTCAAGTTTTCCCACCATGGCATCTTCATTGTTGCAACCATCATCTAACTCCAAAGTGTCTCACTCCTATCTATGTCTTCCAAGTCGCTCCTCATAGACACATTCCATACTATGCCCAAAGGTACATGCCCCATAACATGTCAAGGCCTCAACCCAAGATCCTCAACAAACCAAAATGCTCCAAGACCACCGTCAACATGAAATCTTCACTGCTCACAACAAATTTCTTCTAAGGTCCTTCAAATCATCTTATCTTTTTCTTCTTAAAAACATCAACATCAAAACTCCTTCAAGCCACATCATTGCATCATTCAGAAAAATTACCTCCATCTCATCGCATGAATACCTTTGCACAACATCCTATACAATCATCCTAAACAACTACTTCACTTTGTTCAAGCGAGTGCCCTTGGTTGGACACCCTCAAATTTAGCTAGGCATGCACAACTTCAATAATTTACTTTGATCCACCCACTTCAACTAGGTATGCATGACTTTGGTCATCACAACCTCAAATTTTATTGACATACACTCTCATTCGCCCATGATCATCACATGGCTCACCTTTGCTCATTACATGAATTTTCTCCACTTTAGTCATGTGGGCTCCTTCGCAAGTCACCCGCACCTTCATTCATGGCTAGTTCATCATCATAAAAACCTCTATCCCATCGAAAATACCTCAAGAAAACAACTTGACTTCAGAAAATTCTCAATGAAGAGCTCCAACCCACTTCATCATGTTTTCTTATCATATAGTCCCTTCTTTCATTGAAGTATCTTCCCACTAAATATCCACCAAGAATTGCACCTTGGTTCTAATGAAACCTTAATGAAGAAGTGCACCATGCTCTACGTCAAGTCATTTCTTCTTCTAATGTGTCCTTTTGCTCCAAGTGATTCCACCTTAATGACATTTTTCCATGATCCATGATGGAAACTTGGCCAATCCTTCATTTTTCCAACCATGACTCACTCATCGCATAAGTGTCTCATCCACCATCCTTGTCTCGAGAATTTGCACCATCCATCATTAGGTCAAATGCTCCCCAAACAAGTCTCTCATCAATCAAAGTCATCCTTTGCATAGGTGGGAAAGAATCCATCTCAAAATGTATAATAGAAGCCATCAACTAAATTTCTTAATCTGCATGAGGTCCCTCCATTGGAGAACCTCCATCTTCCTTCCCTGGTTGTGAATAGCTCGAATCTAACCCAATATTGGTATAATTTGGTCCACCAAGTTCTTCCTCTTTTAACTTCAACTTCGCAACACTCTTTCCATACTTGGTCACATGACCAAATTCCATTTCATGACTAGCATCTTTAGCCTGCTCAACCCAAAAATCAAGGTCAAGAAGTTCCCTCTTAACCCTCTCTTCTAGAACTTCAATTTCTTTTCACTAGTTTAGCCTCTTCTCACTTATGCGACCCAAATCATCCACGAGTTGCACAAGTTTTTCATGGCCTTGTTTCATCTTACTTCTCCAAGAGTCGTCTTCACATTAACCTTCCATCTTGTTATCCAACTTGCAACCAAGTCCCTTCACCAAGGAATTTTATTCCTCAACACAACCTCGATTACAGCTATCATGGTAGTGGTCATCGCACCATTGCCTTTATTCAAACAAAAAAAATTCCCAAGTTTTAGCTTGGGGCTCTGATCCCTCATGAAGGGGTATTTGTATCTTTGCTTGCAACTTCACCTTCAATATTGATTAGCTCATAACATGGGGCTCTGATACCAACTATCACACATTCAGGACTCACTTCTACCATAAGGTTTCCAAGTCCCTTGAGGTATGTGGCACTGACGTGTTTTTTTTCTAATGGCTTGACCAGCTTAGACTTACACACACTCAAACTAAACCTCTACTCCATGCACAACTTGGTGAACTTGTTAACATGACTAGTGGAAATAGTATTTTATCCAAGTGTTATCGTTGCGACAAACACCCTACAAAATTTTTCCTACACTTGAATTTTTTAGCCTACTTATGATTCCATGATTTGTCACCTCAAGTTGTTCATGGTCAGTTTATGTTTTCTGAGATTCTAACTATCAAACTAACTTGCTTGCACATGCTTAGCCTTTTGATGCATTCTCAAGCGCTCCCTCTTATCACAAGCTAAAAGGTCAATGTTTACCCTTGAAAACAACCATTTCACAATCCTTGAGAGTATTCATTGGGAAATCTCTGAGAGTAGTTCCTATGTAATTCCTAGGGACAGTAATTTCGCAACAACCGATGATATTAATTCTGTGACACGAGCTGAAAATCACAATGTAGTTCATAAAAGTAGTGACTGTGCAATTCTTTTTAACAGTGAGGGCACAATCTTAGTTAAAAGTGAGCATGCAATCATGTGAGATATTCATTCTCTCTCTCGTAGTTCCAACTATATTTTCATTCCAATGAGTCTCCTCAACTGTCTCTTTTGCACACATTTTATTTCAAAAGTGTCACTTTCACTTTTGAAACTATCCTTTTTGCTTGCTTTCACTTTCACAAGTTTCACTTTTGTGTTCTCTTCTCCATAGCATGTGTCGTTTTTACTTTCTTTAGATTTTTCAAGTGTCTCTTTCACCTTTTCTTACTATCACAAGTGTTTCTTTGGATTGTTTTCCTTCATGCATGTATCACACTTTAGCACAACATAAGAGGTAGTGCTGGCACATTATTTTGTATTAGTTGATCACATATATTATAAGAATATGTGATAGCCACTCTCCCACATCTTAGAACACTTTCTAGTCGTAGTTGAAACTGTTGTCGTAACTTGTATTCTAAGTGTTACAAAGTGAGGTTTCAACTACCACACTTAGAAAATAAGTGTCGCTTAGTTGTATTTTCAATGTATGCATGTGAATTTTGAGTTCTATGGCATGTGTTGATGTTATTTGGGTGTGATATCATCATTTCAGGGCTTATTTGTTCTCTCTTGTCTCACTAATCCCACACTTAGCCATTTTTGGAGCTTTCAATGTCTTTGCAACTTGCTCGATCTTTGACCATTCTTTCTAACCCTTGGAACTATGAATTGCATAGTCTTATCTCACAGTGAATCACTCTTTCCTCCTATAACTAGACACTATGCAGTCACTGCCTCCAAGTATTGCGCATTATTCAATCACAATGCATAGCCTCTACATCTTGTCCCTCAAAACTATGTAATTATCTATCCTAGTGGGTCTTCCACTACACACTGCACAATTCTAGTCAATAGTTAGGCCTCACTATTTCCTGACCTAACGACCTGTGTAATCACCTGACTCTATCTTCCCTGAACTGTGCATTGCATAATCATAGTGAGCAAGCCTACCTCACAGCATCACGATCTCCCTTAATTGCGTAGTTCTTTCTTCCAATCCTTAAATCATTATGAATTTCACAATCGCATTAAGCAATCCTTTCTCACTATCACAATGAGTTTCTCAACTATGCATTCCTCTATCCCATGCCTTCCAGAACTTCACACTACACAATCACAGTGAGAAATCCTTCTTCCTTACCTCATTGATTCCCTTAGCTGTGCAGTTTTTCTTCCCTATCCCTCAGCTACTGTGCATTATTTAGTAATAGTGACTAGACCCTCACCATTGACTCTTGATCCTACACAATGCAAAATTCTTGAGCCTCCTCCTCAATCCTACACTTTGTCCCAGCTCAATCAGCATGCAACCTGAAGCAGAATATACTAGGATATTTTGGGAATGATGTCATCTTGTCATGAGTGAATCCTATTTGCAGGTACTAGTACCTTGACATGACAGGATGATGCTCAGGGGGATGCTCAGAATATCATGAAGGAAGACACTTGTCACACTGGAACCATGAAGGGACTATCAAGGAAGAATAAGAAGGGACATTAGATCATGATTGAAGATTGAAGGTCAAAATCACAAGGAAGACTCCATATATTCTATGCTCTTGGAGGATGAAGATGAAACACATGGAAGGCTTATCATGAAGATACAAGGGAGGTCATCAAAGAGAGACTACAAGAGGACACTTGCAAATAAGTAGCAAAAGGAAGAACCATCGTGAAGGATATGAAGGGACCTTGGATCAAGACAAAAAGATGACAACTTATGTTGACCTGGAAGGTTCTGACACTCACCTAAGACCCTTTGGAGGGTGAAGATGAAAAAAAACAAATATACATCATGAGTATTGTGAAGGAAGCAACAAAGGCAATAGCTTAACATTGACACATCATCACGAAGTTCCATATCATCAATGCCAAGTCATGGCTTGTCCAAGTGCCACCACAAAGTCATGTGTCAATGTATATTGCCACATCATTTTTGGAATGTAATGAGAAAATGTAACATGTGTGGAAGCCCAAGGATCCCACATGGAATGCGAAAGGTCACTACAAAGTTCTAAAGTCATGTAGAATCTTAAAAGTCATATAGGAATTCGAAAAGTCATAGTAGAATCTCAAGAGTCGTGAGGGAGGTCAAGAGTCACATGGGAGGTGGAGAGTCACATCATGTCTTATAAATTCACCTTCATAACTCAAGAAAATGAACTTTTGGGACTTTAACTCTTCACCTTCTCTTCCCTAGCCTGGCATAGGAGGGAAGATATTTCTTTGGAGGAGTATGTGACTTAATGTTCCACCATTGGGACTAGGGTTGCATAATTGTAATTACGTATGTTGGGAATTTCACTTAATATATGAAGCTCTTAGAGCCGATGCACTTTCATGCATATCTTGTGAATGATTATGGGACTATTCTTTTATTTCTTACCGTGTATGTTTATGTTAACACATACTAAGGAAAATGAACGATTTTGTTGCCTTTGGTATGTATCTTGTTGAATGTGCATTGTTACTTGATTTTATAATCGTTATTGTATTGTGAACTGCTTTGCAAGTTAAATAATGATTATCTTATGCTCTCATGTGTCTCTTTTAGGATACTACTATTATTTTTCTTTTAGAGGCTCACTCTCTCTTTCCTAGCCATGAAAGCACCTTATATACTTTGAAATTCTATCCTCACAGTGTCAACTTACTTGCTTGTTTCAAGGATTATTTTTCTAATATCTTGTTTTTGTAATTGAAGCCAAGACATATTCCTAAGAGTAATGGAAACCAATCATATTTCCTGTTGGGGCTCCTACTCCAAACGGTGTGAGGTCTAATTGGGACTTCATACCGAGGAGACCCCCTTATTGACAGACTTCCAACACTGTAAATAGTTGGCACTAGAAGGAGGGATGTTAAGTCCCTATAATACTAGTGTGTCCCCCTTATTGTTATTTTGTGCCCATGTATCCCCCATATTGTTATTTTTGTGCCCCATAGAATCCCACTATTGTTATGTTGTGCCCTTACATTATTATTATTCGTAGGCTATGATTATATCGTGACCTCTTAGACTCTTATATATACAAAGGAGGTCTTGTCATTTGTATCATCCAAGAATTTTTCATTTATGTACTATAAAGGAGGTTTCCACCTCGAAGAGGATACTTTTAAATTCATTGATTTATCTTTTTGTGAGTTGGTTGCATAACATTTTGTATCAGATCTTTGGATTCTAGGGTTTCGTTGCTTCAAATAGGTCATTGTAGCATTTTCTCTATAATGTTTTTTATATGATGCTTCAGATGCTAAAATTGAAACCACGATGAGCTAAACACAAGGTGAAAATCATGCCATAATTTTAGATCTTAGTTCACTATATTTTCTGAGATATGGTTCGAAGAATTTAGCGTTTTTTAATGATCCATAATTTAGTCTCAAAAAATTGACCGATGGAAAATCGTCATATCTTTCGCTTCTGGAATCGGAATGGAATTTTGTAAAAAATTATAGAAATAGAATGGATTTTAGTTTCTTTTGTATTAATTTCAAGGCTGAATCATAAAACTGTGACACGAGGCATTACATACAAGTTTGTTCTACTGAACCAGTCCATAATCAAGTCATTGTGGGAGATTTTACGTAACATTACCTTGAAGAATCCAATTGTGGTCTGGCTTGTGAATTGGAAAGAAGACTCAAATGACTACCTTAGGAAGGAATTTCAGACCTTGGAGATTTGAAATTACAGATATAAATTAATTTAAAGATATAGCTCCTAAAAGCAAGAAAAAGGTGTGTATTTTATTTTGTAAAGTGCATAACTTTTGTTTGAAAAATCAATTTGAAGTGATTCAAGGGGCATAGTGACGTATAGATATCATTATTTTATTCCAAAATGCCTCGAAAAAAAATAATGGACACACCTAGTAAGAAACTAGAGATCTCTTCTATGATGCATGAAGAAGAGGAAGAAATGCACCATGATATATCAAATTTACAAAACCTAGTGCAACAAACTTCGTTGTCACAAAAAGTAACAAAAAATGAATTGGAATCCATGATGAATGTTAAGGTAGATGGTTTAAAAATGGACATGGGAGTTTTAAATCATGGTTTAAAAGTATACATGGAAGCAATGATGAATGTCAAGATAGAGGGGTTGAAGGAATGTTTGGCAAATTTGCCAGAAGAAAGGCTTCCTAGTGGTGATAAAGTAATCCATGAAAATCATGATGAGGAAAAAAAGATTATGAATTATGATTTTAGATAATCCAATGCAAGGTTTAAGAACCACCACATTCCAAAGTTAGATATGAGGATGTTTGATGGCAAGGATTCGGTAACATGGATACTTCATATGGAGCAATATTTTGATCTACAGGATGTGAAACCCTCACAAAAGATATGTATTTCATATTTATATTTAGAATATAATTAGTTTGTATGGTATATATGGCTTTATTCTCATAAAACAATTGTCACCTGGTCAATCTTTATGGAGGAAATGATAGCACATTATGAATATATGTAGAGAAACACCTTCTTTTGTCAATTGATAAATCTCAAACAAAAGGTTTTAATGGTGGAGCACATTGAAGGCTTCCAAAATTTGAATATTAGGGTAACATATATTCTAGAGGAGCATAGTATTGATGTCTTCATAGGGATTTTAAAATATAACATCTAACATGAGGTTTGCCTTTGGGAACCTGATTCAATGGAGAAGGCATTCAGGTTGGCAAGAAAAGTAGAAAGAAAAATTATGGCAACAAGGAAATCTGACACTCACAACTATAAAGATGGAAGCGTTGTTGCTCCTATTCTTCCACAACCTACAAGTTTGACATCAAAACAATTGGAGTAAAAAAGAGAAAAAGGGCTTTCTTATAGTTGTGATAGAAAATAAACTAAAGGTCATGAGTTTGCTAAGAAATTATTCTACATATACTATGAAGAGGAGGAAGAAAAGGAACAAGAAACATCAAAAGAGGAGGATGTACACCAAGAACCAACACTAGAGAAAGAAGAAATGAACCCGAACATATCTTGTAATGCATTGGCAGTAATTACCACTCCTCAAACTCTCAAGATAGAAGGATATATCAAGAAGAAAAATTTAATAGTGTTGATTTATTTGGGTAGTACCCATAATTTTATCCATTGTAAGTAAGCCAAGGAATTGAATTGCTTCCTATATCCAACACCAGAGTGTCAAGTGATGGTTTCAAATGGAGGAACTATAAATTGCTCTGGAAAGTGCCATAATATCAAGCTAACCATGGGGGAATATGTATTGAAAATTCCAATGGGTGGTGTTGATGTTGTACAAGGAGTCCATTGGTTACAATCTTCGAGGATGATATCCTTCAAATTTCAAGAACTTTTATTGATTTTTTTTTGGGAAGGAAAGGAATTTGAATTAAGGGGTATCGTAGGGAAACTAGGAAAGATAATCAGATCTAATGGCATGAAAAATCTTCTAAAGAGAGAACAACTGGGTGTAATTGCATGATTATGCTCTCTAGGGGTTCAAACATTGAAATCATTCATTTCTCCAAATCTCCAAAAAGTCTTGGACAATCATTCCAAGGTGTTTGATACTCCCAAAGGCGTCCCACCTATTTGTGATCATGATCATGCAATTAACTTGATTCCAAGAAGTTTTCCTCCACACATCATGCCTTACAGATATCCTTATTCCAAAAATATTGATTGAACGTATGGTTGCAGAAATGCTAGAGGCTAGTATAATTCAACCTAGTCAAAGTTCTTTCTCTGCTCAAGTAGTATTGGTCCACAAGAAGGATGGATCATGGCATATGTGTCCATATTATATGGAGCTCAAAAATCTCACTATTAAAGATAAACTTCCCATTCCTATCATTGATGAATTGTTGGATGAATTAAATGGAGCAATTTACTTCACCAAGCTAGATCTTGAGGACAACACTTTTTTGAAGCAGAGGGGCATGTTAGGTCCCTATAATACTAGTGTGTCCCCCTTATTTTTATTTTTGTGCCCATGTAACCCCCATATTGTTATTTTTATGCCCCATAGAAGACCACTATTTTTATGTTGTGCCCTTACATTATTAGTTTTATGTAGTGTATAAAAACATGTAGATTCACAAGCTCATGTAATCTACTCAAACAAGAGACAAGAATCTACTTCTACTCTTTACAATGGAATCCCATAAACATTGAGCAAACAATAATCGATAGAGGAAGAGAATCAAAAGCACATAACACAATAAATATGTGGGGAAAGCCACAACTCAAAACCCCACTATTTTTTTTGTATTAATCCGAAAAATCAAGATGAAATTACAACGCTTGTTCTCTCTAGAACAATCCTAGCACTCATCAAATTCAATTTCCAACTCATAAGCAATATCAAGTCCAAATATTAGCCAATGTGTAATTCCTATGAAGTATAACTTGTATTTAAAGGGTAATAAAGCCTCTAAAAATAGCGCAATCCCTCAAGGATCAGGTCCTGATTGCATGCACTAGTACCAGTGTAACTCAGAAAAAATCTTAAACAAATAGTACACTGTCCCTACACTGTAGTCTCAATTGTGTCTTTCTCAGAATCAACATGCATGAGTTTTTGATGGTGGGATCTTCAGCTAACTAGAGTATCACTAATTAGGTCACTAGTGTCCCAACTTACTATTTACCCACTATTAGTTCTGGAAACTGATTGGAACTAATTTAACTGGACTTAACTCAATAAATTGAGTTAACTAATTACAACTCATTCATAACTCATCATTAACTCCTATAAGTAAGGGAGAACATATACATGTCTTCTAAAAGAATTCCAATTAGAATTTCCTTAATTAATTAAGTTAACTAAATTTAATTAATTATTTTCAAATTGTTATGAGAAAAGAATTCTATTTTAATTCATAGTTTAATTCAAGGAAAAATTAATCTAGAATTTCTTGTTACCATTTATCAACACACCCTCTCAACAAGAAAGGTATTATCCACTACCCCGATCCTGTCTCTTTGAAACTCGAATTTAAATCTTGGCAGTGCCTTTGTCAAGATGTTAGCATCTTTCTCCTCCATTGGAATGTAATCTAACAACATGATCCGCCTCAATACACAATATCTAAGATTATGATTCCGGATATCTATATGCTTGGACCGATCATGAGAAACTAGATTTTCAGAGAGTTTGATACAACTCTGATTATCACAATAAATAACTGTCGAATCCATCTGTTGACCAAATAAACCAACCGAAATCATCCTCATCCAAATAGCCTCACATGATGCTTGATTTGCAGCCATGTATTCTGCCTCTGACGAACTGAGTGCAACCGCTATTTGTTTCTTGTTGTACTAAGAAACTACAGTTTACCCAATAATAAAGATCCCTCCTGATGTGCTCTTCCTGACAGGTGGAATCCCCACCCAATCTGCATCGGTGAAGCCTTGAATCTTCAATCCCTCTGTCCGTCTATACCACAACCCAAATTAAGTAGTGCCTCTGAGGTATCTCAATACATTCTTTGCCTCCTTCTAATACAGCTTGGTAGGCCTAACCATCGCTTGACAAAGTTGTTTAATTACATAACACATATTTGGTCGTGTATTTACAAAATACATGAGTGAACCCACAAGCTGCTTGTAAATAGTAGCTT